>JAVLUX010000025.1:39100000-39240000 GCA_032164185.1 Moxostoma hubbsi | reverse complement strand
ACACACACACACAAACACATATTTTATATATATATATATATATATATATATATATATATATATATATATATACACACACACACACACACACACACACACACACACACACATATATATATATATTACAATGGGGTGCTATATATTTTTAATTTACAATAGGTAAGCAATGTGTGAAAGACTAGGAATTTATTCTGGGGCTCAACAGTTCAACCAAGGCTCTTGTAGCACAAACTTGAGCTTTGTTAAACTGGGGGTGAAGGAATTGAAGACATTAAAATGGTTGAAACATTACACAACCGTGTAAACAAACATCGTAATTGTTTTTCTAATCTCTGTGCTTTAGATATCAAGAAAGTGCGCGCAGATTCAAATAATTAAATGTTGTACAATCATTGGACGAATCATACGGCAGAGGCAATCTCGACCAATGATATTGTTTGACTTTGGGAGGGGGAACGTTATAACGTCAAGATCGCGCCAAGAAGTACAGAGCCTGGATGGAGAAAGTGTGGGACATTTTCACTATATCGGCATTCAGCTTTCACTAAAGGTAAATTATATATTTATATGTTTCATCACAATATGTCAAATGTGCTTGTTAAGTGCGGCAGCTTTTATACATTTATACGTTTATACATTTTAATATGTAAGTTAACATTATCATTATGTCGAGTCAGCAGGGCTAACGTTAAAACTCGCCGTTTGTAACGTTACGTTATGTATTAACCTTATAAAAGTCTGTCTAGCTTTAGCAAATGTAACATTATGCCGGTCCTAATAAAGTTAAAACGTTATTAACATTAGCCCTGAATGTGAAACATGCATCAGCCATCATAACGGTAACTTTCTGTGGTTGACTAATAATTTAATAACGTTAGCTGTTAACTTAACGTTACATCTTACAAGTTACTGTTGCCTCTTGCAAACAAGTAACCGTTAAGCTAATGTTAAATAAAAGGCTGTTGCAGGTTGGGACCTTGTTTTATACAGTCTATGGTTTAACTTAGTTAACGTAATGTTAAGTTAGGACCTGACAAAGACTTGTTTCAGTGGCAGCTCGTTTTTAACTTAACGTTAGCAGTAGCACATTCAGTCAGTTAACATTAACGTTAGCTTGATACGAATACTATTAATCTAGGAAACGTTACGCTACGTTGCTCCTACCGTTAAAGTAACGTTAAATTACCGGTAACGTAAATACTTTACCTGTAACCTGCGTGTAACGTTACCTCCTAGTTATACACATGCCTGAATTTTAACTTTCTCAGCTGACTAAGTTTGTTCTCCTTTATGAACAGTGAACCAGACTCATCGTGAGTGAAAATAACGATTTAACATGAACTTTCATGTCCTTATCCATAGATTTTGACTGATTGGTCTAGTTAACTTACTTCAACAACTAATGGGTGAGTGTTTGACAAGTATGAATTTCTGAATTTCATATTTGGATACTACAGAATGCTCAAGCAAAGACATTCATTTTCTAACAAACCAAATGCTTTGTTCAATAACAAGCTGAACAGTAACATTGGGGCCATTTTCTGGAAGAGAAACCCACTTGGACAGGTAAGTTAACATTATGTGTAGCATTTTAATGTTTGTACATTTGTCCATATGACATTATAAGGGGTTTACCACATCTTTCTCACCCATGTTGTGGTTCATATTCTGTGTTCAGTTTGACAAGGATCAAGAGGCCAAGGACCAGGTGGTGAAGGCTGAACCAACAGACCAGACAGCTCTCCCACAGCTAGCCTCTGAACCTGCTCTACAGTCTGAATAGCCTGGGTTAAGTTAAACTCTCCTTTGCTGGTGACCCAGTTGGCTGAGAACATGATAGGCTGATACCCTGGAAGCTAAGAGGGTAGCGGCAAAGGAGTTCGCAGGCGAGACTGATGATTGCAGAGGAGCTGAAACCCACAGAGAACATGGGTCTCAATGAACACAAGGTGAGGATTGTATGGAAATCCAGCTGGTTTATTGCAGCTGCTAATGTTACCCGCTAACAGCCTAATCTGAAGAGGGTGCTAAAAGGTTAGCCAACGTTCTGCTGCATATTTGCATGGAAAGCTGAAAAAAAATTATATTAAAATTGGGTGATTAGGAATTTTTCTTCAACACTGAGTTTTTCAGCAGTAGATCAACGTTATGGCCCACAGACCTGTGGGCAACAGCACCTACTGTCAGAGCTGAGGCCACCGATAGTCTACAGGATGAACCTCTTGACAATCTGCAAAGTAACAAGAGTCTATTAAGAAACACAGCTGGGTGCAAAACTGTATTGGAAATTTGGTCAACAAACGTGCTAACTTATAGGGGTGGGAATCTTTGGGCACCTCGCGATTCGATTACAATTCAGAGGGCTGCGATACGATTATCAATGCATCTAGATGCATCATTTTTTCTATACAGGATCCCTGGATAATTACTAAGCATTTAATTTGTGCTTTAAAATCCTTCATTTCTTTAACATCCAGACTCCTCTGAAGACTGAAATATAAAGTTTATTATCAGGATATAGCGTACAGTATGTATACAGGACAGAACTGTACACAGTTTAGTCTAAGCTTGTGCCTGATGTTGTCAACACTTGACTAGTATGTTATTTAGTAATGACATACAGCTGATAATTAATATTACTTTGTTACTAACTAGCTAACATTACATAAATAATTAAATATTTTTAGTGCCTTTCACAGGACCCAAGGACGCTTTACACATAGTTACAGTGAAAGAACAACAAAAATTCATTCAGGATTGAATTCCTTGGTGAAGAGCTGGGTTTTTAGTAGGGCTGGACGATTAATTGAAAAGTAATTGAAACCGAAATTCAAAGCCTGAAGCCGACACTCTGAGTGTCTCTTACGCAGTGATAATGTTTAATGTGAATTTTTGCCACAACATAATCGAGGTGAAATGTTCAACCCCTTCTAACTTAGGACTGGTCCAAAAGTGATTCTTAGATGCATCACGATATGGACGGTTCTGAATCGATTTACAAATGTCAAACTCTATTTTCTCAGAAGTGCTGCGCCCAGAAAGTCTGACGTGCACATAACAGAGACCAGTGTTCCCCCTATATTCGGCGCACCGCCACTGTTGAATTATGAGCGCCACTACTAAACTTTCACACGATCATTAAGTCAGCTTTGTGGTAAAACAGGCGGTTTGGAAAATTATGGCATGAAAGCAGCTCTTAGTGATGGTGTGTGATGTGTGCATTTGTAGTGTTCCTGAAGTACTTGACTTTTATTTTGTTATTGGAGGGATGAACTATTTTGATAATAGTAATTCCTCATGTAAAACATTTGTTGGTTCCAGCTTAATACATGTGAAAATTATTTACCTTTTCTACTTTTTATTTTACTTTATAATCTCAGCAATAATAACAAACTATTCCTATGGAAGCGTATTGCATTCACTTGAGAAAAAAAAATTTTTTTTTGCTCTTTCTGAATTAACGACTTAATTATCTCAGAATTACGAGATAATTTTTCATTAAAAAAAATATTTTGTTCTGTTTTTCCAGGTTCAGTTGAACCGATATGGTATGCTTCACGGATATAAGATGATGCATCTGAAATGCATTCAGGCTGGCTACGTGGTGACACAAGAGACAATCAGGCAATTGTTGAAAATACTGGATCCCCATGGAGTGCAACTGAGGTGCCGGAATCGTCTTCGGCGACCTTTGTATCATAATCCAGGCCCGAACTTTTTATGGCATGTTGATTCATATGATAAACTCAAACCATATGGGATCTGCATCAATGGTGCAATCGACGGGTTTTCACGAATGGTGATATGGCTACATGCATACTCTACAAGTAGTGATCCCAAGGTCATCTCTGGATACTTTATTGATGCGGTGTTATCGGACAGCCACCCGAATTCGCTCAGACTTAGGGACAGAGGATCCAGTATTTTCAACAATTGCCTGATTGTCTCTTGTGTCACCACGTAGCCAGCCTGAATGCATTTCAGATGCATCATCTTATATCCGTGAAGCATACCATATCGGTTCAACTGAACCTGGAGAAACACAGCAATGTCAAGCAGATCAGAATGTTCTTTTCGTCTGAACAGGCGCAAAGTCTTGAGGTGTCTGCGCAAAGTTGACGCACTAATAAAAATACCATTTATATTACTTAAAGACAGCAGTATCTCCCAATGTCTCAGACCCAAAGTAAAATAAAACCGGATTAAACTTGAAATTCTGAGATAATTAAGTCGTTAATTCAGAAAAACAGAGCAAAAACTTTTTTTTCATGAAAAATTATCTCGTAATTCTGAGATAATTAAGTCGCTAATTCAGAAAAACAGAGTAGATTTTTTTTTTCTCAAGTGAATGCAATACGCTTCCGTATATTCCATTTGACAATGAATGAAAATTCGAAAATCATGACCCATCTCTAAATTCAATAAATGTACTGCGAGTCAGAATAATTAAACTCAGTCTCTTGCCAAAGGTTTGTGCCAAAATCACACTTGATAGCAGTCAGTTTTACAAGTGGTTTTAAGATTTTGTTGATCACATTTACAGAGCAGCTTGAACCCTTTTAAGACATGTTAACCCCTTAATGTTCCTGCATTAGAAGCATTAATAGAGGCAAAGTTTGTTCATGCTTAATTTTCATTCAAGCTCCAAACTGCAATTATTGTTAAGCGGCAACCTAATGGCTCTGCTCTGGCGATGCTGTGAGGGTAGGAGGCAAAGTTGCCATTGTGTGTAAATTGAAAACAATACAATGTGGCCACCGTTGATGTGTAGGAATTTTTACAAGCATGATACATCTTATCTTATTTTTCAGGACAAGGCCTGGTGAGAGCACTACAGAGGATCATAGCCATCGTTGGAATTCTGAAAGGACGTGGGTGAATATCAATCTGCCAGATGAACTTTTTTAGCATGCATATTCACATCTGTATATAAACACTGATTATATATGAACTTGTTTGTTTGTTACTGGAAAGAACTTAGCTTCTATTCTATTGTTCTAAAGTACAATTTCGGCAACGAGAACGATGCTGAGCCAAACGAAGATAAATAGCCTGTGTTGTGGACCTAGGTTCTGGAGACTGGCGTGTTATTGAACCAATCAAATGAGAGTAAATCGACAGTCAGCGATACGCTCATTTGATTGGCTACATGATGAAGGTGGACCCGCCCTCCTCTTCGCGCTTGCAAAACTCAATCAGTGAGAGAATCGTGCCAAAACTGGAAGCGCGGGTAAAAGATGTAACTGTACAAATCGGGTTATTTCGGGAACTTTTTTGACGCATGTAGCCTACACAATAAGTCATTTAGACATTTGCAACAGTATATTTATTTACACAAAGTTTGATTTTACACAATCAATCTGTTTTGCAGTCCCTGACTCTGTTGTATTCGGTTGCAAATTGCTGTTCACAGGCTTTCAATGCTTTTGGCTGCATTTGTGCGGAAAAAACGTGCCATAACTGTAAGCGCGGAAAAATGGAAGTCAGAAGAAAACAGGTCCTATTTATTTTGCGTAAGCATGAAGTTGCAGTTTCACAATACATGCATTACACTTACTAATAACAGTAAAATGCTGCAAATATTTTTTTCTTACACTTGATACGCAATTTACACCCTTACAAATCTTCTCTTGCACATGCAAATTTAATTTACGCTCGCAATGTTATGTACACTTTCACAAATCTTACCCTGCGCATGCGATTCTTTTAGGCATCATATTACCTTCATAGTCTTTATGGTAAATGCAGTTAAAAGGACCTAAGCGAGCTGACAGGCAGGTTAGAGAATTTATTCTGTAATTTTTCACTTTACAAAGTGTTACAGTATGATAGTCTTACCCGAAGAGAGGCAATAAAATCTTAATTGTATGCTATTCGAGCACAACATGCAATTTATAAATTGCGGCAAACTCATAGACTGTATGGTCGGACTTGGTGAATTTAGCGCGAGGATACACATGTGACAAAGTCCGGTTTTCAAATAAGGTGTTAGCGCATACAGGATGAAAATAAGATTAATTGGATTATATTTACAGGAATTATAAAACATGTTACATGTGTCAATTAAAAGTAAAATGAAATGTTAGGGAAATGACTTACAAATTATTCTTTGATTTAGGGTTGCTGGAAAAACATTAAATAAATTAATTGACTTTTTTTGATTTTTCATTACAATTTATATCTATGCAGTGTCTTTGATCAAATTGTTTACTAGGGCCCAAAATTATTAACAAGAGGGTAACATTCTTCATAGATCTAGCTTCTTTATTTTGCTTTTAAAGTGCACCAAATGAATGCACTTAACCTTAAAATGAACACATTTTTCCTTCGAGGGGAAATATACATCTCAAATGGGGATCTGCGGTGAATGGATGGGAGATTGCTGTAAAATGTCAGAAAAATGTATGTATTTAGTGAAAAAGTTGTTGAAGCAAATGCACTTAACATAGGAATGTGTGCACGGAATGTGTGCACATAAACTGGAATGTTGCTTGTAATTACTGTCAAATAATGTTTATATTAAGTAAATCCCATGCACTAATAAGAAAAGTCTGTAGATATATTGGAATTGCTTGTTATTACTGTCAAATTATGTTCATATAAGGTTAGACCCATGCACTTATAAGAAAGGTCTGTATATATATATCGGAGTTGCTTGTTATTCCTGTCAAACAGTGGTTATATAAAATAAACCCCATGCCGTAATGGAAAAAGTATGTACATATATTGGACAATTGCTTGTAATTGCTATCAAATATTGTTTACATAAAATAAACATGTGTATTTGTACATATATTGGAGAATTGCTTGTAATTACTGTCTATTAATGTTTATATAAAGTGAACCCATACATTGAGTAAATGTCATGTTGATATATTGGAAAGTTGAATTTAATTAGTATAAAGCAATGTTTATATAAAGTATATCTCATACATTGATGGTAAAAGTATATAGATTTATTGGATAGTTGCCTTTAATCACTATAATGTATTGTTTATATAAAGTAAACCCTTATACATTAATGGTAAAATCATGTAAAGTTATTGGAGATGTGTTTGTAATTACTGTCAAGTGTTGGTTATATAAGGTAAACCCCCATATATTAATGGTAAATGTATGTAGATATATTGGGAAGTTGCTTATAATTACCATAATAAAAATGTTTTTATAAGGTAAAGCCCCATACATTAAAGGTACAAATATGTAGATATATTGGAGAGTTTCTTGTTATTACTGTCAAATAATGTTTATATAAAGTAAACCCCCGTTTTTAAATGGTAAAAATATGTAGAAATATTGGAGAGTTTCTTGTTATTACTGTCAAATAATGTTTATATAAAGTAAACTTCCGTATTTAAATGGTAAAAATATGTAGAAATATTGGAGAGTTTCTTGTTATTACCGTCAAATAATGTTTATATAAAGTAAACCCCCGTTTTTAAATGGTAAAAATATGTAGAAATATTGGAGAGTTTCTTGTTATTACTGTCAAATAATGTTTATATAAAGTAAACCCCCGTTTTTAAATGGTAAAAATATGTAGAAATATTGGAGAGTTTCTTGTTATTACTGTCAAATAATGTTTATATAAAGTAAACTTCCGTATTTAAATGGTAAAAATATGTAGAAATATTGGAGAGTTTCTTGTTATTACCGTCAAATAATGTTTATATAAAGTAAACCCCCGTTTTTAAATGGTAAAAATATGTAGAAATATTGGAGAGTTTCTTGTTATTACTGTCAAATAATGTTTATATAAAGTAAACCTCCGTATTTAAATGGTAAAAATATGTAGAAATATTGGAGAGTTTCTTGTTATTACTGTCAAATAATGTTTATATAAAGTAAACCTGCATACATTAATGGTAAAAGCTTGTAAATTTATTGGAGATGTGTCTATAATTACTGTCAAATAATGTTTTTATAAAGCAATAACTGTTAAAAATATGTTTCTGAAACTTAATATCACAAGATCTTGTTTTTTTTGTACAGGATAAAACCAATATTTAACAGGAATTTACTGTAAATAGATTGAATAATGACATAAAATAAAATTTTAAATCGATCAATATACTGGTATTGGGCTTTAAATTAAGGTATCTGAAGGTAATTATACAACATTTTCTGTGTGCTTTACATAGAAAAGTCTTTACTTTTACAAGGAGTTCTTGTAGATGGATTGGATTATCTTAAAAATATACCAAATAATACTGTATTAAAACAGAAGTCTTTGTTTTAATTATGTAATTTTAAGGTATTTCTGCAATATTTGTAAGTTTATATACAGATTTATACATTCATTTAACATTCTACAGAGATTTTTTTTATGAGATTTTTTTTTCTTTCTACAGCAGTTTGACTGTAAAAATAAAGAAAATATTTACGGTAAATATCCATTTTCAAAAAACTAAATTTTTCCGTAAAATAATTTAAGTTTTTTCACTGTAATTTGACGGTAAGTGGTTGGCAACTTTGCTGACAGACTTTTTACCGTTATTTTACGATTTTTTTTTTTACAGTGCAGCCCCTTCGTTGCTGTGTCCGGTACATGCTTTGCGTATCTATTTGGACCTCACGCAGAGCTTTAGATGTTATGAGCAGCTCTTTGTCTGCTTTGGTGGACAGCGGAAAGGGAACGCTGTCTCCAAACAGAGGCTTTTCCACTGGGTAGTGGACGCCATTACATGTTCCCACTTCCCCCCTGTTCGCCGTGTCTGTAGCAACTCCTCCCTCCCAATGAGGCAGGATCTACCACCGCGCCACTTTCCACATGTGACCTAAAAGCCCATGTGATGTATCTCACTACTCTTTAACTCCCCCACTCTGGGCAGGTGTGGTCTCCGCAGGGTCTTTCCCCCCTGAAAGAATATGAACTGGGAAAAATCGCCTTCCCCGATATGTAAAATGGCCCCAGTCGCTTTAACTCTATGCGAGAAACATAGGGAAAGAAAAGGCGCGGCCTGCTCCCATGCTTGGCATGTCGCCTTGTTCCCCCCTATCGGGGGTAAAAAACCAGAAGGTTTTGACAATTTTATGGGGCGTTGGGGAAGGGTATGTGCAGTCTGACACAGACGTGCAGTCTCTTTGGCACGTAAAATACCTGCCCGTTCCTGTGACAGCAGCCCACTTATGCGGTTCAGCGCATGGCGTGATTTAAATTGGACCCCCTAGTGTCGTTCATTTGACACAACGTCGAAGTGAGTGACAGATGGGGAACGTCTAGGTTACTGTTGTAACCTCCTTTCCCTGATGGAGGGAACGAGACGTGTGTCCTGCGGGCCATGTCGCTGAACTGAACCACTGTTGCGGCCAAACCTCATTGTCGGCTCCTCAGAAAAATCCTGAATGAAAGAGATGTATTTCCCCCCCTTTATACCCATTTGTCTGGGGGCGGGACATGCATATTCTGTCTGCCAATTTCTCATTGGCCTTTTCTCATAGATCAGCGATGCAAAAGGCGCTCAAGAGAGACCCGTAGTGTCACTTCTTCGACACAATGTCTCTTTCCCTCCATCAGGGAACGGAGGATACAACAGTAACCTAGATGTTTTGTTTTCATTTTAACATGAGCTTCTTGAGTCAAGAAGCTCAAATCTCAATCAAGATTAGATTTAGTGCTCTGTTTGTAATTATAATACAGAAATATAACTTTCTTTTTTCTTTTTCTAAAGGATCAGTGCCTTTAGAAAGCCTATTTGCTCAAAGCTTAATAGCAGAATAATTATTTTATATGTTTAAACACCGATGCTCTACATCGTAAAATACAGTGTATTTTATTTCTGAAAATAAATATTGTGTTTACCTTGACCCTACTATAAATTATTGAGGTTTATTTTCCATTGACCTGATTTGTACCTAATAAGCCCACTGAGCAAATCCATTGAACCTAAAAAAAGTTACATTAATTCATTGTCAACTCATACTGAATTTCTTTTCACTGCAGGAAGAAAATGTATTGGCAAAGAAACCCATTTAAGGACAGTCCAAATATAACTAAAATGCCATGAGTATCACAAGTTTATGTTTGACGTCTAATTTATCAAAATGTATGTGTTTATTTAATCAAATGTGATGCATTTACATTTTTAAAAGCAAAGTTGGCTTATTAAGAACACATGTGGGCTTAAATGGTACACATGTTCCTTATAAACCCACTCCAGACTTTTCACATTTTCAATTAAATAAAGTAACTTAGCTGTGTCTGTTTATAACAAAATATGACATGAGTGTAACAAGTCACTGGATCTGTTTTCAAACCTATGATAACAGCCAGCCAGCCCCAGGAACTCTCTAACCTCCTTTTTGGTCTTAGGTCTTGGACAGGCTGCAATCACTGTAGTTTTATCAATTTTGGACCTGCCCATGACCCAAGTGGAAGCCCAGATACCGAACTTCCACACGCCAAGTTGCGCAATAATTTGGGTTTACCGTAAATTCTGCTCATCTCAAGGATAACCCTCAAATGCTGCAGGTGCCACTGCCAATCATTACTGTAAATAATGATATCATCCAGATTGGCAGCGGTGTATGCAGCATGCAGTCTGAGGATTCTCTCCATGAGCCGCTGAAACGTAGTCGGGGCCCCAAACAAACCGAATGGAAGCATCATAAATTGGTGTAATCCGAATGGTGTGGAAAATGCCATCTTTTCGGGAACACTGGAGTTAAGGAGATCTGCCAATATCCCTTTGTCAAATCCAGTGTGGAATAAAAGCGAGCCGCGCATAACTGATCGAGCAGTTCATTAATCCGAGGCATTGGGTATGCATCAAATTTAGACACCCCATTTACTTTTCTATAATCCACACAGAATCGGACTGAGCCATCACTCTTCGCAACCAACACCACCGGGCTGGCCCAGTCACTGCGGGAGTCTTCTATTACCCCCATTTCTAGCATGGCCTTTAATTCTTCCCAAACCCCTTTTGGGGGTGGGGGGGTGGGGGTAATGCACTCAATAGCAAAATGTGAGTGCGGTAAAGTTGGTTTGACGTTCGACATTAGTTGGACATTCGGTTTCCGCAGATGTAAGGGACCGTCTGAAATCTCCATTCACTACGCTAAAACATAGGAGATGTCCACTCATTCATTCAATTCACATGCAAGTTATACATAATATATATATATATATATATATATATATATATATATATATATATATATATATATATATATATATATATATAAAGTACAGTATAAGTACAGTAATCAATTATTTTAGAACAATATTCACCAAAATTAGGTTTTCTCATTTTAAAGGCTGTGGTAACTTCCCAGAGGATATATGAATGTACTACATGTAAAATTATTACAGTATCATCAATTATATAAGTAATTAATTGTTTAAAAACAAATCACTAAAATTCACCAAAATTATATTTTCTTTTTCTAAAGGTTGCAGTAACTTCCCAGAGGTTAGACAGACTTATTACAGGACAGAATATTACAGTATCATCAATTAATGGATGATTTGTGGAGTAAATATATTATAAAAAAAAATATATACAAATATTTTATTTTGAAGTGAAAAGGTAAAGTTGAACCTTTGGGCTAATTTGCCCCCTTCCGAATTGGGACAAAAGGCCCACATTGTCATATTGTTGCTGCATGCTGTTGTTATTATTATTTAATTTAATAATGATTATAATACTGGGGTAATAATTTAATAATTCCATAAGTTAAAT
This sequence comes from Moxostoma hubbsi, assembly GCA_032164185.1. Lineage (NCBI taxonomy): Eukaryota > Metazoa > Chordata > Actinopteri > Cypriniformes > Catostomidae > Moxostoma > Moxostoma hubbsi. The sequence continues at coordinate 39,228,316 of JAVLUX010000025.1, read as the reverse complement.
GTATATTTTAAACATCTTCACTAATAATTATAAACTATAGGTTAATTGAGTTGAATCATTTCTATAATGACATCCTTTCAATTAAAAATATTAGTTTCTAAATATGTATACCTTCATAGACCTGTTTAAAATTAAGTACGAATGATTTACCTTTTGGATAAATCCCTTGTCATTCCGTTATTTGTGTTCAACTAAGCTGTCAAAATACATCATTTTGAATAGAATATTTGATTTTGGATTATATAAATATCAATGACACCTATATCACCAAATACATTAATAATAATGAATTAGATGTATTTTTTTACATTCTGTAAAAATCAGATGACAGCTGGGACAAGTTTACTCTGGGGGGCTTATTGCCTCAGGTAGAGAGGTAAGATAGCCCCTATTCATAATTTTAATTGTGGGCTATGACAACTAAATTAGTAATTGTTTCTATTTATTTCCCCTGATGACATATTGTAGCTACTATGCCTAAATTGTTCTTCAGGGGGGCATCTTCTTTCTGTTGGAAATGTGATCTATCTCACATTATAATCATTATGATATTCAGTATTTACCTTAAATTTTAAAAGACAAAAGATTAATTACATTTTTCCTGATTTCAGCAGAACAGATCGAAGTAGGCCTATTTGATTGCTTAGCATTAAACTAATCAGTCTTTCATGGTGCATTTCACATAAATGTTTAGTTTGCCCTCTTTGGTCGATTGTCGGTACACTCAAAAAGCCTTTAGCCTATTTTTAAGATGTATCCATTTCAACTGAATAACAAATTTCCATCTATTTGAATGGAATATTCTTGAAGAAAATGTAATAAATAAAACTTGCATTTTTTAAGATTGTAAAGTGATTTAAGGGAAAGGAGGAGGCGAGAACCGGCTTGACAATATAAATAATATTTTAATCGCAAACTTAAAACAAAGGACAAACACACACACATGATGGACATGTCCGTAAATGATCTCTCTCTCCCCGTACCACCGTCTGCCATCGGCCTTTATCCCTCTGGGAGGCTTGATTAGCCTGATACAGGACCGGGTGTGTATCGTCACGACCCGGCCCTGCCCTCCGCCCTGCCACAAAGATTTATACATTTTATTTGGTTAAAGATTAGGCAATTCAATTAGATGGAAATTTGTTATTAAATTGAAATGGATACATCTTAAAAATAGGCTAAAATATTTTTTGAGTGTAAGACAATATTGAACCTAATAAACTAATCAATAAACTAACTAAATAAACTAATCAAAGCACCATCAAATGCTGAATGTGAAATCTCCATTCTTTTTGCCTATTTTCTGTACATCGTAAAGAAGAAGAGAATGTTCTCTCACAAGAAAGAAGAGTGTGTTGATGTTTTTTGCCAAGATGAATCAAGATGCAAATTTTAAGAAGCAATAAAAGTGCATGCTGAGTCAAGATGCTTTTTTCAGCTGCTTTCTGCTCTCTTACTCCTGGTTGTGTAAAGTCTCTGACAGACATAGCTGAGGAGTCTCCCTTTCAGTGCCTGATCTCTCATGTATTCTGGTGTCTCAATCAGCTCCCTAGCTCCATTTGTCTTGAATCAGTATATCGTGAACACGAATGTGGGCACTGGTAAGAGTGTTGATCCACTGAGCATTGGTACACTTACAGTATGACTCAATCACCTGAGACACAATTATTTGGCTTGTATTGATCAGTAACAACGCTTTATAAATGATACTACTGTATAGAGCGTTTCCGTTGTAAATATTACAACATACAGTGTTATTATTAAAGATAGATGACAAATGAATAAAGAAACATAGCTTAAAACTAATATTTAAAAGATTGTTTATTAATGAACAATAAAAACCTGTTGACATTTCCAGTTGCAGTGGTTTTTACGGTGCATTCAGGCAATTTTTAGGGAGCAAACATTTCAGTGCACTGGAACAATTTTGTCATTGAGACAGCCCTAGATATGGCAGACTCCCGTACCAGTGCCCTGACTACTGATCAAGGTGATTGAGACGCACCCATTGATAGTTCCCACCGTCTAGCAGTCATCTGCCTCAGCAACAGTGTGTGCTGAATTTTGTGATGAACTATATGCACTCTGAACCAATGTGTTTGATGAATCATAATAAAGATATGATGTATTGTCAGCCTGCATTATAGCATAATTTAGTATTTTTGTAGCACAGAAATAGCTTGAGGTGGCTTATACCAGAAACAGTCTACATTCAAGTTTGAAAATGGCTGTTAAAAAATAAGATTTTTTTCCTTTGTCCGGAACCTTGATGCACACAGAACATGAATAGTAGCCTATGACAGTCATCAGCAGTGAACTGCTCATAGACCTCTTAATATAAAGAGACACTTTTTGGTGCATTTGTATAAATAGCATCTGGTTAGAGGTCTAAGCACAATGAAAGGGTGCAATGCAACGGCATGTAAAAAGACTAGGCTCCTGGATCAGATCTGAACCAGTCATTGGAGGAAGGAAGAAGAGGAGGACGAGAGAGAGAGAGAGAGAATTGCTCAGTTTACTCTCTCACTCTAATATACTTTGTTAACAATATTTGTTTGATTATTTATTTAGGCCTATTTATTTAAGTTTTCAGTTACAGGCCACATATAGTCCTGTCTTTAATTAATAAGAACAAATCATCTCTCCAATGCCATTATGTCAAAGAAGCCAACATAAATTTATAATGTATTTTTTAGCCCATTATAGACAGCCGTTTGTTTTAACTGCGATTTTTTTCCCAACACCTTTCTTATCTTCGGAAATCCTGTAAAGTGGCTTTCCAGTGATCAAAATAAAGCTATTTATATAATTTGTAAATTGTATAATTTACAAGACTAAATAGGCTATACTTTTTCTCTGATAAACTGTTAAAGATGCAAGAATGTACGCTTAAGTTTAAGCACATAATAGACTTCGAGGCCGGATCCATGTATGCCGGATACAGTGCTTCGGAAAGCCCAGCCTCCTATAGGCTACTTTTAGAGAAATAGCATGTGTTCCTACAGTATGTTTAAGTCGGAAGATGTGTTTTCAAAATAAATCCCTTTTATTCTCAATACTGTTCAATATTCACCCAACACTTTTTCTTTCTAAAATCACTAGACAAATATAAAATAATTAAAAATGACTATGATTTAATTTTATTTATTTATTTTTTTTTTTTTTTTTTGTTTAACATTTTTCGGCGTATAGCCTATATAATGTCCCCAATAGGGGAGACGGGGGCTATTGTAATGCAAGAAGTTATAGCCTATCTTTGGAACTACGTATGTTGTATAGGCCTATTGGTTTCAAAATAGTTCACCATGTCCCTACATTATATATTTGTAAATTCGATCCTTTCAAGCTCCTATTATCATACAAGTAGACAAAATAAAACACTACTGCCATAAATTATTGATACTAATTTTAAATATTGCGACTGGAATGTCAGGTCTGAATAGGTTGACGCATTTTTTTATGTATATGTTGTAATTTACAATTTATTAATATCGATTTCTGTTAACCCAAACACGGTTTGATTTCTTACTTTCGACTTGTTTCTTTCTCTCTTTCTGAGTTTCACTGACGTTATAAACGCTCCATGTTGTATTAATTAGCAGCATAAAAATAGTCGTTACAACAATTTATTCAGAATAAAATTAAATCCTTTTTTGAAACAAGTGATGCGATTTTTATTTGTTTAGCGCTTCTCACAAAACAACGAAACAACAACAACAACAACAACAATAATAATAATAAAATGCCGTAATTTCTTAAAGTCCTCATTGAGCAATTTAACTGAGAAGTAGGCCTGCACAGTAAATCTGTCAGAAAAGTATAATGTCTTGTGGACATTAAAACATTATTGTGTGCTGACTTCTTTGTAGGTCAATTAAATCGTCTCCAAAAATACGATTTAAGCCTGGAATAATTCCTTCGTTTTCACGGAGACTGTCCAAAATTGCCAAAAAATTATATAATTGTACAATGAGTTATTTTGAAAATACAATCAATAATAACTAAACATAATTAAATAACAATAGTGTAGGCCTAATGATTATCCTTCATTTGGGATAGAAGGGAAAGAAAATAGCCCTATATTTTATACAAACAGTTTTTAAGAATCTGCATTTTTCTTTACAAAATAGAATGTCTTTAATCACAATAGTAATCATAGTCTGATAATATCTACAAAACACAATAACAACATAGCCTTTCTTTAATACGGAATTGAATCATCCATAAATCACAGCGTTAGTCATTCATCGAAGTGCCGTTAAAATAGGCTACACTTTCACAGCAAAATAAATTCACCAGCTGTGGTTTACTGAGCATTTAGAAGTTTCGTTCTTTCAGTCCTCCTCTGCGATGCTATTGGTGCCTGGAAGTTTGAGAACAAGGGCATCACTCTTTCAAACGGCAAATGGGGAGTTCAGCTGCATTGAGGATGGAAATCCAAGACGTGATCGGGATGGGCTAAGAACATGAAGGAAAAGATGTGAACTATCATTCAGAAGTTGATGAAGTTGATATAGACTGATTAAGACTCGGATCTGATCTCGGGTCAGCATGCAGGGACTCAGCTCGCGCGCTCACGCTTTTTCTGTGGAGGCTTTAGTGGGAAAAACTTGCAAGAAGACGAAGGTGGAAAATATTGAGGATGAGAAGTTACAGAATGTTTCAGAAAACGATATAGACACACCGACGAGCATTGTCATCGACGAACACGGTTAGTGTTATCACTTACCATTTCATTCAATGTTTTTGAAATATTTTGTCAAGTTTTTGTTAAAATTTACATCATCGTGTTGTATGTCGATGACTTGTGAAGACGAGCGAAACGACAGGAGGAGAAAAATCTGCGCGGCGGCAAGAAAATCGACCTCGACCGAACGTGAATTTGCCAGAAAAGTTCGAGTGGATCTTCAAGGATCCGACTTGTGGAAGAGATTTCATGAGATCGGCACTGAGATGATCATCACAAAGGCTGGGAGGTTGTTTATTATTCACTTTATATATATATATATATATATATATATATATATATATATATATATATATATATATATATATATATATATATATATATATATATATATATATATATATACTGTTTATGCTCTAGTCTAGTTCTTAGAGAACCACGCACTGGTGAGCTTTTAAGGGTGTTGGGCAACATTCTAAGTTATATGGCCAAGTCTTTAATATTAATATTAGGCTAGTTGTTTTTGAAACTAGAGACCCCAGAATGACTTTAAATGTCAGTGTTGATTTTTGTGCATCAATTAATTCATCAGGAGAATGTTCCCATCTGTTCGAGTTAAAGTGCACAATCTGGATCCTTTCCAGCAATACTACATGGCCATGGACATCATGCCTGTGGATTCAAAGAGATACAGGTAGACTGAGCTCTGTCCTTCAGTCTGAACTGACAATTAAGACAACAAAGATCAAAATAACACACATAAGTTAGAGTGAGATAAAGAGAGAGAAAAAGAGAAAATGCAAATAAGTAAGATGAAGGTATTCATGCAGTACTAATCTGTTAATAGGCCTGCCTAATAGGTATACCTATATACTTGTTATTGTGTTTTTGTTGCTTTTTGCTTTCTCAATGGAGAGTTTGTAAAGCAATATTCTTTGTAAAGCTGCTTTGGAAAAATATGTATTGTGAAAAGTGCTTTACAAATAGATTGAATTAAAATGCTGGAAAAGCTTGTTTTTTGAAGTTGGCTGAAAGAGAGAGACATTTAACAAAATTACATGTTTAATGTATGAATGACATTTCTAGAATAAAAACAGAAGTATCAAGGAAGGGGCAGGTAAGATGAGGTGAATCCTAAATTATTCATTTACTTTAAGATTTGTGACAAACAAAACCTAAACACAGATTATACTGTATGTGGCATTATTAAAGAATACTCATGGAAATCCATGGCTTTTCCCACTCTATTTTAATATAGTGTCATATTATTTTGTTCTATTGCATTATTATTATTCTGAGTTAATCTATCCCACTACAGATATGTGTACCATAGTTCTCAATGGATGGTGGCCAGAAACACAGATCATTCGTGTATTTCTTCCCGTCTGTGCGTGCACCCGGACTCGCCGTGTTCTGGAGAGATCTGGATGCGACAGGTGATCAGCTTCGATCGCATCAAACTCACCAACAATGAGATGGACGACAAAGGCCATGTGTGTTCCTTTTCTTTCACATGATTACCTATGACATAATACAGACATACAAAATAAATGTGTCCAATGCAATCTGAAATTTAGATTATCCTGCAGTCCATGCACAAGTACAAGCCGCGCATACACGTTATCCAGTACAATCCTCGAGTCGACCTGTCACAGACTCCTCCGTCGCTGCCAGCAGACAGTGTTCACACCTTCTCCTTCCCTGAGACACAGTTTACCACTGTCACAGCCTACCAGAACCAACAGGTAACTCTTTATTTCTCAGATTTCTTTATTTCCACTTAGAGATCATACATTAATATTGATTTACCTTCAGATGGTAAATGCTTTTAATTCCATATTGTGACTTTTTAACAATTTGACATAATTTGATCAAAAAGTCTGAAACCATACTGAAAATCTGGAATTATTTTGTATTGATTCCAGGATTTATACAAAATGCTTTAGGAATCCTAGGAAATGTGAAACAAAGAAAAGTTATGATGTAAAATGAAGAATAAATATTTAGGATTCTACACTATTTCTTGGTCACTCATAAAACAAAATTCAATAGCTGTTGAAAATTAAAATGTCAATTAATTTCTTCCAATAAACCACACAAGATGGTATTTTGTAACATCAAATCATGCTGAATAACATGATTATCAGGTTTTGTTTATGCCAGCTCAAGTGTGTGCTGTCATTAAAGCATAAAGAAGACATACCAAGTACTAAGAAATTCATTTTTCAAATATAGCTGCAAGCAGCCATTACCGGGGCCAAGCGCAAAGATGATGACAAGACATGCCAACATGGCTGGAATGGTCAGACCAACTGCAGCAAGTAGCAATTAAAGACATGTAAAGATGAATTTAGGCAAATGGATGAAAAATCATATACTGTATATTAACTAAAAATATGATTTAATTCACTTTCGACAAATAGATGGTGCAGTTATGAAATGTATGTGGTGTGGTCAGAGTGAGGTGACAATGAGACATATAAAGTTTGGTGTCAAAATGTCAAGGCATTGCAGAGATAAAGCCTGAATGGTAATTTTGGCAGCATGCGTAAGCTTTGATCTGGCAGTTTACAAAAACAGTTTTGTCTATCGTCACAAAATCCATAAATTGTAGTTGGCATGTTCTGGAGATGATACGATTTGATTTTGGTGAAAACCATAACCCTAACAGTCTAGGAGGAGTTTGAAAAAGTAGGCATTGAATGAAACTCAAGATGGCGGACAGGAAGTTTGGCTGATTATGGGAAAAATGTTATCTATGTTTTTGGCAAAACCCAAAGAATCAATTGAGAACAGTGTGATTACAATAGGTAAATTTATACAAATGTTATTAGCATTTTGGGACATTTAGTTATAACTTTTGACCAAAAGGTGGTGCTGTCTCAAAATATTTTGAGTACCTTCAGGACATGCTGCTGATGGCACATTCTGAGTTTCAAAATGTTACACCAATGCATTCGTTAAGTATAGCATTTTTATCACAATACTGTATTTAAGTCAATGGTAATTTCATGTTTCGTTCTTTTATAGCGCCACCAAGTGGCACAATACCACAATTTCCATATGTGTCCTCTGAGTGAGCTCATACATGTGTATGTCAATTTTGGTGAAAATATCTCAATTTGCTTCGGAGTTATAGACATTTATGTGAAAAAACAGGTCAAAAATAACTGACACGTGATTTTGATTGGATTTTACTACCCCTTACTATCAATATTTTGAGATTTGGGCATTGGCATGTTGCCAGCGACCTGTTTCCAAACATCTGATGGTGGTTTCGTCTCGATCGGACAAGCGGTTTCGAAGATATTCGCAAATGTTTTTTAAGCGCTAAATTACAACGCTGCACAAACCATATGCCGAAACCTGGCAAGTCTGGTATCGTTGGACTCGGCAAGGATTCAGGAATCTAATAATATGACTCCAGTGAAAATAAGTCAACCCCAGCCAGAGTTATAAGCTTTTAAAAATGTAATTTTACCACTAGGTGGCGCTGTTTCGAAACTTCTCTGGCTCCTTCAGGGCATCGTACTGATGACCCGTACTGAGTTTTGTAACAATTCATTCATGCGTTCGAAAAGTACAGCATTTTAGTACATAATTCAAAATGGCCGACAGCCAAAATGGCCGATCTGAGAAAATTGGATATCAGTTGACTCGGCATGATGCCCTGAATCTAACGAGACCACTTTTATGATTTTTGGACAAACCGTTCAGAAATTAAAAACAAAAATATCCATTTTTTATTTCTCCGGATCAGTAGGTGGCGCTGCACCGAAACGCAGCATGTAGCCTCAGATCATGCTTGTGATGACATGTACCAAGTTTGGTCTGAATACAATTAAGCGTTGCGGAGATACAGCCTTATGTTTGTTTTTGCAAGCTCTACGTAAAATTTGATTGTGTGTTTTTCGAAAACGTTTTGACGAATCAACTTGAATTCCATAACATTTTATTGGCACTGCTTGAAGATGATGTGGTGCAATTTTGGTGAAAATCGGACAAACCGTCTAGGACGAGTTCGCAAAAGTAGGTTTTTTGGACAATTCAAAATGGCGGAAAATTTTTTATGACGGAAAATGACGTCATAGGGTGCAATCGAATCGGCATGAGCTCAGGAATCAGAGGAAAAAAGAATTTTGTTGATAGGCCTTACAGTTCAAAAGTTATTAGCATAATATTTTTGAAAATTTGGACAGGTGGTGGCGCTAGAGGGAATGAGTTAGAGACACCAAAATTGGTGTATTTGATGTTGGGACTGTCCTGTATCAGAATGTCAGACCGTTACAACTTTCCCACATACGCTTCTATGGGCTGCCATAGATGCCCAGTCAGAAGAAGAATAACAATAATAACTAGGTGGCGCTGTTTCGAAACTTCTCTGGCTCCTTCAGGGCATCCTACTGATGACCCATACCGAGTTTTGTAACAATTCATTCATACGTTCAAAAAATACAGCATTTTAGGACTTAATTCAAATTGGCCGACAGCCAAAATGGCCGATCTGAGAAAATTGGATATCAGTCGACTCGGCATGATGCCCTGAATGTAACAAGACCACTTTTATGATTTTTGGACAAACCGTTCAGAAGTTATAAACAAAAATAGCTATTTTCTGTATCTCCGGACCAGTAGGTGGCGCTGCGCCGAAACGCAGCATGTAGCCTCAGGTCATGCTTGTGATGACATGTACCAAGTTTGGTCTGAATGCAATTAAGCGTTGCGGAGATACAGACTTACGTTTGTTTTTGCAAGCTCTACGTAAAATTTGATTGTGCGTTTTTCAAGAACGGTTTGACGAATCAACTTGATTTCCATAACTTTTTGTTGGCACTGCTTGAAGATGATGTGGTGCAATTTTGGTGAAAATCGGACAAACCGTCTAGGACGAATTCGCAAAAGTAGGTTTTTTGGACAATTCAAAATGGCGGAAAATTTTTTATGACGGAAAATGACGTCATAGGGTGCAATCGAATCGGCATGAGCTCAGGAATCAGAGGAAAAAAGAATTTTGTTGATAGGCCTTACGGTTCAAAAGTTATTAGCATAATATTTTTGAAACTTTGGACAGGTGGTGGCGCTAGAGGGAATGAGTTAGAGACACCAAAATTGGTCAATTTGATGTTGGGACTGTCCTCTATCAGAATGTCAAACCGTTACAACTTTCCCGCATACGCTTCTATGGGCTGCCATAGACGCCCAGTCGGAAGAAGAAGAAGATAATAATAATAATAAATATAGCTGCAAGCAGCCATTACCGGGGCCAAGCGCAAAGATGATGACAAGACATGCCAACATGGCTGGAATGGTCAGACCAACTGCAGCAAGTAGCACTTAAAGAGATGTAAAGATGAATTTAGGCAAATGGATGAAAAATCATAAACATTAACTAAAAATATGATTTAATTGATTATCACTTTCGACAAATAGGTGGTGCAGTTATGAAATGTATGTGGTGTGGTCAGAGTGAGGTGACAATGAGACATATAAAGTTTGGTGTCAATATATCAAGGCAATGCAGAGATAAAGCCTGAATGGTAATTTTGGCAGCATGCGTAAGCTTTGATCTGGCAGTTTACAAAAACAGTTTTGTCTATCATCACAAAATCCATAAATTGTAGTTGGCATGTTCTGGAGATGATACGATTTGATTTTGGTGAAAACCATAACCCTAACAGTCTAGGAGGAGTTTGAAAAAGTAGGCATTGAATGAAAATCAAGATGGCGGACAGGAAGTTTGGCTGATTATGGGAAAAATGTTATCTATGTTTTTGGCAAAACCCAAAGAATCAATTGAGAACAGTGTGATTACAATAGGTAAATTTATACAAATGTTATTAGCATTTTGGGACATTTAGTTATAACTTTTGACCAAAAGGTGGCGCTGTCTCAAAATATTTTGAGAACCTTCAGGACATGCTGCTGATGGCACATTCTGAGTTTCAAAATGTTACACCAATGCATTCGTTAAGTATAGCATTTTTATCACAATACTGTATTTAAGTCAATGGTAATTTCATGTTTTGTTCTTTTATAGCGCCACCAAGTGGCACAATACCACAATTTCCATATGTGTCCTCTGAGTGAGCTCATACATGTGTATGTCAATTTTGGTGAAAATATCTCAATTTGCTTCGGAGTTATAGACATTTATGTGAAAAAACAGGTCAAAAATAACTGACACGTGATTTTGATTGGATTTTACTACCCCTTACTATCAATATTTTGAGATTTGGGCATTGGCATTTTGCCAGCGACCTGTTTCCAAACATCTGATGGTGGTTTCGTCTCGATCGGACAAGCGGTTTCGAAGATATTCGCAAATGTTTTTTAAGCGCTAAATTACAACGCTGCACAAACCATATGCCGAAACCTGGCAAGTCTGGTATCGTTGGACTCGGCAAGGATTCAGGAATCTAATAATATGACTCCCGTGAAAATAAGTCAACCCCAGCCAGAGTTATAAGCATTTAAAAATGTAATTTTACCACTAGGTGGCGCTGTTTCGAAACTTCTCTGGCTCCTTCAGGGCATCCTACTGATGACCCATACCGAGTTTTGTAACAATTCATTCATGCGTTCAAAAAATACAGCATTTTAGCACTTAATTCAAATTGGCCGACAGCCAAAATGGCCGATCTGAGAAAATTGGATATCAGTCGACTCGGCATGATGCCCTGAATGTAACAAGACCACTTTTATGATTTTTGGACAAACCGTTCAGAAGTTATAAACAAAAATAGCTATTTTCTGTATCTCCGGACCAGTAGGTGGCGCTGCGCCGAAACGCAGCATGTAGCCTCAGGTCATGCTTGTGATGACATGTACCAAGTTTGGTCTGAATACAATTAAGCGTTGCGGAGATACAGACTTACGTTTGTTTTTGCAAGCTCTACGTAAAATTTGATTGTGCGTTTTTCGAGAACGGTTTGACGAATCAACTTGATTTCCATAACTTTTTGTTGGCACTGCTTGAAGATGATGTGGTGCAATTTTGGTGAAAATCGGACAAACCGTCTAGGACGAGTTCGCAAAAGTAGGTTTTTTGGACAATTCAAAATGGCGGAAAATTTTTTATGACGGAAAATGACGTCATAGGGTCCAATCGAATCGTCATGAGCTCAGGAATCAGAGGAAAAAAGAATGTTGTTGATAGGCCTTACGGTTCAAAAGTTATTAGCATAATATTTTTGAAACTTTGGACAGGTGGTGGCGCTAGAGGGAATGAGTTAGAGACACCAAAATTGGTCAATTTGATGTTGGGACTGTCCTCTATCAGAATGTCAAACCGTTACAACTTTCCCGCATACGCTTCTATGGGCTGCCATAGACGCCCAGTCGGAAGAAGAAGAAGATAATAATAATAATAAATATAGCTGCAAGCAGCCATTACCGGGGCCAAGCGCAAAGATGATGACAAGACATGCCAACATGGCTGGAATGGTCAGACCAACTGCAGCAAGTAGCACTTAAAGAGATGTAAAGATGAATTTAGGCAAATGGATGAAAAATCATAAACATTAACTAAAAATATGATTTAATTGATTATCACTTTCGACAAATAGGTGGTGCAGTTGATGCGGTTTATGATTTTTGGACAAACCAATCATAAGTTATAAACAAAAATAGCCATTTTTTGTATCTCCGGACCAGTAGGTGGTGCTGCACCGAAATGCAGCATGTAGCCTCATGTCATGCTTGTGATGACATGTACCAAGTTTGGTCTGAATACAATTAAGCGTTGCTTAGATACAGCCTTACTTTTGTTTTTGCAAGTGCTACTTAAAATTTGTTTGTGCGTTTATCGAAACGGTTTGACAAATCAACTTGAATTCCATAACTTTTTGTCGGCACTGCTTGAAGATGATCTGGTGCAATTTTGGTGAAAATCGGACAAGCCGTCTAGGACGAGTTCGCAAAAGTAGGTTTTTAAGACAATTCAAAATGGCGGACATATTTTTATGACGGAAAATGACGTCATAGGGTGCAATCGAATCGGCATGAGCTCAGGAATCAGAGGAAAAAAGAATTTTGTTGATCGGCCTTACGGTTCAAAAGTTGTTAGCATAATGTTTTTGAAAATTTGGACAGGTGGTGGCGCTAGAGGGAATGAGTTAGAGACACCAAAATTGGTGTATTTGATGTTGGGACTGTCCTCTATCAGAATATCAGACCGTTACAACTTTCCCGCATACGCTTCTATGGGCTGCCATAGACGCCCAGTCGGAAGAAGAAGAAGATAATAATAATAATAAATATAGCTGCAAAGCAGCCATTACCGGGGCCAAGCGCAAAGAAGATGACAAGACATGCCAACATGGCTGGAATGGTCAGACCAACTGCAGCAAGTAGCAATTAAAGACATGTAAAGATGAATTTAGGCAAATGGATGAAAAATCATACATTAACTAAAAATATGATTTAATTATCACTTTTGACAAATAGGTGGTGCAGTTATGAAATGTATGTGGTGTGCTCAGAGTGAGTTGACAATGAGACATATAAAGTTTGGTGTCAATATATCAAGGCAATGCAGAGATAAAGCCTGAATGGTAATTTTGGCAGCATGCGTAAGCTTTGATCTGGCAGTTTACAAAAACAGTTTTGTCTATCGTCACAAAATCCATAAATTGTAGTTGGCATGTTCTGGAGATGATACGATTTGATTTTGGTGAAAACCATAACCCTAACAGTCTAGGAGGAGTTTGAAAAAGTAGGCATTGAATGAAAATCAAGATGGCGGACAGGAAGTTTGGCTGATTATGGGAAAAATGTTATCTATGTTTTTGGCAAAACCCAAAGAATCAATTGGATTGATTCTTGATTGGATTGTGGATTTCTGTTGGCCTGTAGTGTCAATATACCAAATTAGAAAATTTTTGACCATAAAATGGGAATTTTGGGCATAGCCTGTAGCGCCCCCTAATGGCGAATATGGGCAATTCTTTGTTTGTGGGTTCCTGTTGGCCTGTAGTATCAATGTACCAAATTAGAACATTTTTGACCAGCAAATGGGAATTTAGGGCGTGGCCTGTAGCGCCCCCTAAGGGCGAATGTGGGCCATTCTTGGTTTGTGGATCCCTGTTGGCCTGTAGTATCAATATACAAAATTAGAACATTTTTGACCAGAAAATGGGAATTTTGGGCATGGCCTGTAGCGCCCCCTAAGGGCGAATGTGGGATATTCTTTACGCAGTACTTCAGAGTGATGTCATCTTGAAGTATATATATATAGGTCTGTTTCTAACCCACACCTATAATATCACTTCTGAAGGCATGGATTAAACCACTGGAGTGGTATGGATTACTTTTATGCTGCATTTATGTGATTTTTGTAGCTTCTGAGTTCTGATCACCATTCAAGTCATTGAAAGGTCCAACAGGGTTGAGATAATCTTCTAAAAAGCTTAATTTGTGTTCACTAGAAGAAAGAAAATAATACACATCTGGGATGGAATGAGGGTGAGTATACGATGAGAGAAATTTATTTTTGGGGTGAAAACCATTTGTAGGCCTACTTTTTATTTACTTGGAAAATTGTTACTGTCTCTTTAAGAGGATTTTAAACGCATTTCATTCAAGGCACAGTCTGTGCGGCTTGTTTTATTGAGTTTAATCTTTTGAGAACTGTGAAGTCTCATTATTTTCATGCTGTTACATCTGTATTCATTTCAGAGATTAATTGATTGAGATTGTGAAACTACATACAACCGACAAACCTCCATGAAGATGCGAGTAAAAATGAGATGCCTCGCGCTGTCAGACACAACGCTGATAATCATTCTCGGAAGTGTTGATACTAGATTTAGATTCGCGATTTCTTCATCAACTGTTTATGTTCACTTGAGACAAAACAGACAATATATCATGTATTTTGACATTTTGTTGTATGAAATTGTCCGTTCAAACGCAAGAAGAAGCGAATGCGATCTCTCATCGGGGCTCGTGAGTTAGACGTGACGCTGCTCGCTGTTTCACACAAATATTTATTTGAGTTGTTTTGCCATTTGTTGAGTTGAATGGTGTAAAATCGCTTGAAAGTTCAAACAGGAAAGTGTTAAAAACACATACAACAGACAAACATTGCTCGCATTGATGATGCGAGTAAAAATGAGATCGCCTCACTATCGCGTGCTGTCAGTGAACACGCAGATGAAACATCATTCTCGGAAGTATTGATACTTTAGGATCGATCCGTCCATCCCTTCTTTCTTTAGACATATGTTTCATGTTTGTGTGATAAGTGTTCGCGGAGTTTCACTTGATTTTTCTGACGTGTATCAGACAGATGATCACTAAGACAGATTCGGCGCACCCTGTTTATTTTCGTTATTTTACAAAAGCTCAAGGTTTTGTTGTTATTGTAAGTGTACACAAATAAAAGTAGACCTTTTATAGTTTGTAATGATCTCTTCCATGTATCTGAATGGGCAAAAATGACGCAGTATTTTGTTTAAGTTTTTTCCGCTGTTTAGAACAATGCATCTGAAAGGACATTACAGCGCCATTGTTGACCCCCGTAATAATGCCAGAATTCAATAATGGTTCCCGATTTCAGATTCCACGCAAACATTTATTTGAGTTGTAATGCCATTTGTTGAGTTGAATAGTGTAAAATCACTTGAATATTCAAACTGGGAAGCAGTAAAACACATCTCACTGACCTTTGTGCAGTAACTCTCATCGGGGCTCGTGCGTTAGACGCGACGCATCTCGCAGTTTCACACAAAACTGCTCACAAACATTTATTTGAGTTGTTTCGACATTTTTTTCCCAGAAATAACTAGCAATACTCCTACAAATAAATGCTTCGTAACTAAAACGTTTTGACTTTCAATAGAAAATATAGACAACACATGTTAAATGACGTTCTTACCTTGCAAAATTCGCCTCAGTATTTAATTTGAAGCAGTAAATCCAACACTGGAGTAAATCTCTCGTGATATCACCTTCCCAATGAAATGAAGGAAGACGGTGATGACGATACAGTTATTATTCTTGCCCAGTAACCCCTTAACCAATCACATGTGCCTTTAGCTTCTATTGTCATGAGTATCTGGGCAGATTTCAGAAATAAAATCCCCTTAACCAATCACATGTGCCTTTAGCTTTTATTGTCATGAGTATCTGGGCAGATTTCAGAAATAAAATCGGTGATTGGACGACGATGACACTGAGACAGGAACCATGGGAATAATTGTTCCCAAATTTGAACGCTCTGGCTGTAAATGGTTAAAGGTTGTTAAAAATTGTATCCGCCACTCAGTTGATGTATATAGTGAGTGGGGACACATTGTTTGCCTTTTTTCTGGATTCGACTGCAAAAGAGCTCAACCAACTGTTGAACTCAGTCCCTGCCCATTCTGGACTCAGACCTGTTGTAAATCATTGAACAATGAGGCTTGGATGCCCTCTATTGGACATTTCTTGTAATTGCCACTCTGAGAATGAACAGACAGTGGATTAAACATGGGTTTTCTTGTACTTTTCCATTTCAGTTGATATTTTGACTGTATTTTATTGATCTAAAATGTACTAAATATTTAAGATATCAAGGATACCTTCGGAATTGAAAATGTGCAATGCATTGACATTAGTCTGTATTTTTCGACCATGTTCAGGGTGAAGGCGCTGGCGAAAATTTGTCACTCTGCCAGCTAGATGCATGATTGTTTCAACAAGGTCCGGTACCCGAACTGGGTGAGGCGGGGCTTTAGTTCTTTGTTGTATTCACCTGCAACGGCGTGTGTAACATTTTTCTGTCAACTCTGCATACAGTTGAAACTCGAAAAATTAGAATATCGTGCAAAAGTTAATGTAAATCACACTATGTTGAACACAAGAGGGCAGTATAGCCCTATGTATTACTTCACAAGACCCCCCTCCCTTCCTCCTCCTCACACACAGAGACTCAGAGAGTGACTGGAAAATTCTGACATTTTCTCCACATTCAAACCAAAATATCTGACTTTCTGTTGGTCGGAGCTAATGACTGTAAATTAGAAAGTTGTCCAGCTTGAGGAGAACTATATCAATACCAATTTTTGTACCTGTAGATGAAACTAACCCCCCACTTTTTTGTCAAAAGGTGGCGCTACTGAGCCCCTCACCACACCCATTTCTGAAACTTTGCACGTCTACTGGCTAATAAATGTGACGTGTCTGTCGAGTTTCATGCAGTTTCAATTATGTTAAGAGTCTCAAAAGCATCAATAAAGAATAGTAAAGTTTGAAGCGTTGCCACGGCAACAGTATCTAAGATATCAATAATCCTTTCACAGGTCTAAATCTGCCGTGTGTTTACATTTTACATGTAAAGTTTGAAGCAAATCGGGTAAAAACAAGAGGGTGATTTCAAAGCATTTTGAAAGTGACACACTTCCTGCTGCCAGTTGGTGGCGCTATAACTTTGACTCACAACAGTCACATCCATGTGATCGGCCTCTTACAACGAACACTGCTGAAGTTTCATCAAGATCTGTTAATTTATGCAGAAGTTATAACACACTTCCTGTCTCACTTTTCTCGCCATAAATTTGTTTCCTCGCCTCGGCCAAACCGTTCGAGATATCAAAAATCCGCTGGCAATTTTTCATCCTCAATGTCTTGACTTCATGCTGACTGAGATTCGTGGCAATTAAATGATTTCTCTAGGAGGAGTATTTCAAATTCCATTGCATACGTTTTCCAAACATCCCTAAATAGCCGACATCCTGTTGAGCTGAGGTAAAATGTAAGAGCATGAAGGATATATGAAACGATGAGATCTATATGTGTACCGACTTTCATATTATTACATGCAAGTGTGTTTGATTTATGGACCAAGGTTTCGGACCCCGTTCCAGGGGGCGCTGTTAAGCACCCCTGCCACGCCCGGGTACCATCTTCAGCCCAGCGTTTTCAAGAGTTTTAGAGCACGTTAAGGTCCCCAAAAGTGCCCGAATAGTCGATAAAATAATTATAATAATAATAATCCTAAGGAAAACAATAGGGCCTTCGCCTTTTCAAGGCTTGGGCCCTAATAATCAGGAGGAAAACAATAGGGCCTTCGCCTTTTCAAGGCTTGGGCCCTAATAATAATAATCCTAAGGAAAACAATAGGGCCTTCGCCTTTTCAAGGCTTGGGCCCTAAATAGCCATTTTTTGTATCTCCGGACCAGTAGGTGGCGCTGCGCCGAAACGCAGCATGTAGCCTCAGGTCATGCTTGTGATGACATGTACCAAGTTTGGGCTGAATACAATTAAGCGTTGCGGAGATACAGACTTACATTTGTCTTTGCAAGCTCTACGTAAAATTTGATTGTGTGTTTTTCGAAAACGGTTTGACGAATCAACTTGATTTCCATAACTTTTTGTTGGCACTGCTTGAAGATGATCTGGTGCAATTTTGGTGAAAATCGGACAAACCGTCTAGGACGAATTCGCAAAAGTAGGTTTTTTGGACAATTCAAAATGGTGGACATATTTTTATGACGCAAAATGACGTCATAGGGTGCAATCGAATCGTCATGAGCTCAGGAATCAGAGGAAAAAATAATTTTGTTGATAGGCCTTACGGTTCAAAAGTTATTAGCATAATATTTTTGAAACTTTGGACAGGTGGTGGCGCTAGAGGGAATGAGTTAGAGACACCAAAATTGGTGTATTTGATGTTGGGACTGTCATTTAGCAGAATGTCAGACCGTTACAACTTTCCCGCATACGCTTCTATGGGCTGCCATAGACGCCCAGTCAGAAGAAGAATAACAATAATAACTAGGTGGCGCTGTTTCGAAACTTCTCTGGCTCCTTCAGGGCATCGTACTGATGACCCATACCGAGTTTTGTAACAATTCATTCATGCGTTCAAAAAATACAACATTTTAGCACTTAATTCAAATTGGCCGACAGCCAAAATGGCCGATCTGAGAAAATTGGATATCAGTCGACTTGGCATGATGCCCTGAAAGTAACAAGACCACTTTTATGATTTTTGGACAAACCGTTCAGAAGTTATAAACAAAAATAGCTATTTTTTGTATCTCCGGACCAGTAGGTGGCGCTGCGCCGAAACGCAGCATGTAGCCTCAGGTCATGCTTGTGATGACATGTACCAAGTTTGGTCTGAATACAATTAAGCGTTGCGGAGATACAGACTTACGTTTGTTTTTGCAAGCTCTACGTAAAATTTGATTGTGCGTTTTTCGAGAACGGTTTGACGAATCAACTTGATTTCCATAACTTTTTGTTGGCACTGCTTGAAGATGATGTGGTGCAATTTTGGTGAAAATCGGACAAACCGTCTAGGACGAGTTCGCAAAAGTAGGTTTTTTGGACAATTCAAAATGGCGGAAAATTTTTTATGACGGAAAATGACGTCATAGGGTGCAATCGAATCGTCATGAGCTCAGGAATCAGATGAAAAAAGAATTTTGTTGATAGGCCTTACGGTTCAAAAGTTATTAGCATAATATTTTTGAAACTTTGGACAGGTGGTGGCGCTAGAGGGAATGAGTTAGAGACACCAAAATTGGTGTATTTGATGTTGGGACTGTCCTCTATCAGAATGTCAAACCGTTACAACTTTCCCGCATACACTTCTATGGGCTGCCATAGACGCCCAGTCGGAAGAAGAAGAAGAAGAAGAATAAATATAGCTGCAAAGCAGCCATTACCAGGGCCAAGCGCAAAGAAGATGACAAGACATGCCAACATGGCTGGAATGGTCAGACCAACTGCAGCAAGTAGCAATTAAAGACATGTAAAGATGAATTTAGGCAAATGGATGAAAAATCATACATTAACTAAAAATATGATTTAATTGATTATCACTTTTGACAAATAGGTGGTGCAGTTATGAAATGTATGTGGTGTGGTCAGAGTGAGGTGACAATGAGACATATAAAGTTTGGTGTCAATATATCAAGGCAATGCAGAGATAAAGCCTGAATGGTAATTTTGGCAGCATGCATAAGCTTTGATCTGGCAGTTTACAAAAACAGTTTTGTCTATCGTCACAAAATCCATAAATTGTAGTTGGCATGTTCTGGAGATGATACGATTTGATTTTGGTGAAAACCATAACCCTAACAGTCTAGGAGGAGTTTGAAAAAGTAGGCATTGAATGAAAATCAAGATGGCGGACAGGAAGTTTGGCTGATTATGGGAAAAATGTTATCTATGTTTTTGGCAAAACCCAAAGAATCAATTGAGAACAGTGTGATTACAATAGGTAAATTTATACAAATGTTATTAGCATTTTGTACATTTAGTTATAACTTTTGACCAAAAGGTGGTGCTGTCTCAAAATATTTTGAGTACCTTCAGGACATGCTGCTGATGGCACATTCTGAGTTTCAAAATGTTACACCAATGCATTCGTTAAGTATAGCATTTTTATCACAATACTGTATTTAAGTCAATGGTAATTTCATGTTTCGTTCTTTTATAGCGCCACCAAGTGGCACAATACCACAATTTCCATATGTGTCCTCTGAGTGAGCTCATACATGTGTATGTCAATTTTGGTGAAAATATCTCAATTTGCTTCGGAGTTATAGACATTTATGTGAAAAAACAGGTCAAAAATAACTGACACGTGATTTTGATTGGATTTTACTACCCCTTACTATCAATATTTTGAGATTTGGGCATTGGCATGTTGCCAGCGACCTGTTTCCAAACATCTGATGGTGGTTTCGTCTCGATCGGACAAGCGGTTTCGAAGATATTCGCAAATGTTTTTTAAGCGCTAAATTACAACGCTGCACAAACCATATGCCGAAACCTGGCAAGTCTGGTATCGTTGGACTCGGCAAGGATTCAGGAATCTAATAATATGACTCCCGTGAAAATAAGTCAACCCCAGCCAGAGTTATAAGCATTTAAAAATGTAATTTTAGCACTAGGTGGCGCTGTTTCGAAAGTTCTCTGGCTCCTTCAGGGCATTGTACTGATGACCCATACTGAGTTTTGTAACAATTCATTCATGCGTTCAAAAAATACAGTATTTTAGCACATAATTCAAAATGGCCGACAGCCAAAATGGCCGATCTGAGAAAATTGGATATCAGTTGACTCGGCATGATGCCCTGAATCTAACGAGACCACTTTTATGATTTTTGGACAAACCGTTCAGAAGTTAAAAACAAAAATATCCATTTTTTATATCTCCGGATCAGTAGGTGGCGCTGCGCCGAAACGCAGCATGTAGCCTCAGGTCATATTTGTGATAACATGTACCAAGTTTGGTCTGAATACAATTAAGCGTTGCTGAGATACAGCCTTACGTTTGTTTTTGCAAGCTCTACGTAAAATTTGATTGTGCGTTTTTCGAAAACGGTTTGACGAATCAACTTGATTTCCATAACTTTTTGTTGGCACTGCTTGAAGATGATCTGGTGCAATTTTGGTGAAAATCGGACAAACCGTCTAGGACGAGTTCGCAAAAGTAGGTTTTTTGGACAATTCAAAATGGCGGAAAATTTTTTATGACGGAAAATGACGTCATAGGGTGCAATCGAATCGTCATGAGCTCAGGAATCAGAGGAAAAAAGAATTTTGCTTGGCCCCTAATAAGAACCGGAACAGACACAATAGGTGCCTCCGCACCTTCGGTGCTTGGCCCCTAATAATAAGAACCGGAACAGACACAATAGGTGCCTCCGCACCTTCGGTGCTTTGCCCCTAATAATAAGAACCGGAACAGACACAATAGGTGCCTCCGCACCTTCGGTGCTTGGCCCCTAATAATAATAAGAACCGGAACAGACACAATAGGTGCCTCCGCACCTTCGGCGCTTGGCCCCTAATAATAAGAACCGGAACAAACACAATAGGTGCCTCCGCACCTTCGGTGCTTGGCCCCTAATAAGAACCGGAACAGACACAATAGGTGCCTCCGCACCTTTGGTGCTTGGCCCCTAATAAGAACCGGAACAGACACAATAGGTGCCTCCGCACCTTCGGTGCTTGGCCCCTAATAATAAGAACCGGAACAGACACAATAGGTGCCTCCGCACCTTCGGTGCTTGGCCCCTAATAAGAACCGGAACAGACACAATAGGTGCCTCCGCACCTTCGGTGCTTGGCCCCTAATTAAACTCTTCACTCAGATTGTTATGCTGATTATATTATTTATAATAAAATTTGTATTAAATTAGAAAAATGCAATGTGATTCATTGTTTTCTTTTCATTTAATTTATATGCTATGTACTATATATTGTTCATTTTGTCATTATTCGAATATTAATTGAAGTATAATATGAATGGTGAGTTTTTGGCAGTGTAATGAGCTACTACAAATCCACTGCTAACACAAGTTTTATGTTTCCTTTTCATTTCTATATAAAGTACACATGTTACAATTCCACAGACATTGTAAAACCTGGAAGCTCTAAATGCTACAGAAAGTCACTCTGATTTTAAACACACTACAGTATATTCAGACACATTTTAGCCAAAGTGGGCCTGTAAGTCAAACCATTTAGTGTCTTGAGGGCAGCAGACCTGAACATGGACAGCAGAATTTGGATGGTTTGGTGAGTGAAACCAGCCCTAAAAGACCATTATTTACACATGTCGTTCCAGAAACAGGAAACCACTGCATAGGCTGTCAAAGTTTCATCAAAGTCTCGTTTTATTGCAAAAGATTGTTGTATTATTCATATTTCAGTGAGTGCTTTATGTTTAGCTGCCATGGAAAATTTTGGCAGTTACATGCACTATATAATCTTACACAGTAGAAGTCCCCTGTTATTTATTCATGCTTTAAAATGGCCATTAACGTTTTGTGGCTGGACCCAGCCCTGTATGAACACAGATATACCTGACCATCTGTTTGTTTTATTTTCTGGGACCTTTTAGATAACAAAACTGAAGATTGACAGGAATCCATTTGCCAAGGGATTTAGAGACCCAGGACGAAACAGGTAAAGTAATTACCAGAGAAAACATTTGATATTAGACATGCTTGCAACACTGGGAAGGCTTTATTTCATTGCAGTTACACATTATATTAGAAGAACTATTTCAAATAAATACGCCATAAACATGGATTAAAAGTAACTTTTGATGAAGTTGTGCATTTGTTACCAGATTTCTGAAACATCACCTTATCACTCTTTGCATAAAATCTTAGGGGTGTGTTGGATGGGATTTTAGAGTCATACCCATGGCACAGCACCTTCAGCCTTCATTTCAAACCTTTCACTATGGAGCTACAAGGTTCAAAACTAATTTCTAATTACAAAAAAATATATGTTTTCTCTGTTAAGGAGGAAGTTTTTGAAAGATGATATGTTAATTACCAAGAGGTTTAATTGAGACAGCCATCTTGTTTGGCTCACTGCAGGCAAAAGTTCTGGAACTTCAACAAGCTTTGGAATCACCTCATCATTAAAAGAACTCCTGCCCAGCTCCTTTTCTCCAGCAGCCCATCCTATCACATTCTCAAGCCCTCAATGCTTCACCTCAAACAGTCTTCTCACATACAGAGCTCACTGCAACCTTGGGCTAGGTAGACTCGGTGGTTATGCTGGTTTACAACCCCTGTTAGATCTCCCCTTCATGTCTACTCATCAGGTAAAGAAAGGAGACTGTCTCCAGGATTCTACCTCCACAGATTCTTCTTTGCTTTTTATCCAGAACCTGCAACCAGGATGGACCTCTGAATATCAAGCTCAAAATTACAGTATGGCTTCAGCCCCGTATTACCCTACAATCTGTACAGCCACAGTTCACCCATAAGTCACCAATTCTCCTCTGTCACTCATCAGTTAAAACTGGGTGATGGTGAGAGTACTGTGCACTCAATGCCCATTATTTCCTCTTTCAGCTACTGCCACTGACATAAAACATGCCAAAATGTTTATATTATTATTATTTGTTATTTAGTTATATAACGTATTTACACAATGGAAACATTAAAAGAATGGAACCTAACAGGATGGAAAGTGTTAAAGTTGTCCATTGCTAAGTGAGAGATTGACATTTAAGCTTCTGAGGTCATCAGCATGAAGTTAAT
This sequence comes from Moxostoma hubbsi, assembly GCA_032164185.1. NCBI lineage: Eukaryota > Metazoa > Chordata > Actinopteri > Cypriniformes > Catostomidae > Moxostoma > Moxostoma hubbsi. Next base: position 39,204,625 of record JAVLUX010000025.1, on the reverse strand, counting down.
TTTGATATTAACCATCTTTTGAAATACTATAATACAGATTTCTGTAATTTTGCCAAATAGGATAGAGTGTTCAAGAGTGAAACAAACCCGGGGGCCTGGGTATCTCAGTGAGTATTGACGCTGACTACCACCCCTGGAGTTGCAAGTTCGAATCCAGGGCATGCTGAGTGACTCCAGCCAGGTCTCAAATGGGCCCAGTTGCTAGGGAGGGTAGAGTCACATGGGGTAACCTCCATGTGGTCGCTATAATGTGGTTCTCGCTCTCGGTGGGGTGCGCGGTGAGTTGTGCGTTGTGCGTGGATGATAGCGTGAAGCCTCCACACGCGCTATGTCTCCGCAGTAACACGCTCAGCAAGCCATATGATAAGATGCACGTATTGACGGTGTCAGACACGGAGGCAACTGGGATCCGTCCTCCGCCACCCGAATGAGGCAAGTCACTACGCCACCACGAGGACTTAGAGCGCATTTGAAATTGGGCATTCCAAATTGGGGAGAAAAAAAAAGAAGAAAAAAAATAAAGAGCTAATAATGACACTTTCTGGATGGAACTGGCTTTTACTAGTTAAAGGGCTATTACCAAAGATTACAATGAAGAATTACAAAAAGGGGAAACAATAAAGAAACATTGAAACAAGAATATTTTCACACAAAACACAAAAAAAAAAAAAAACACAAAAGCATTTAACAGCTGACAGAAGTGATGTTTCAAATGCACATGATGTGTTGCTGCTAGGTTTAGCATGTTAGCGAATCTCAGTTCAACAAGAATATTTCTTGATAAATTGTCAGTTTTGAAGTTATACAATTATTTACACACATTATCACATAGACATGATTGATATTTTGATGAAAGAAAACTAATTAAAATTATTTCCATCTTTTAAAAATATGAGCTCAATATTTTAGCCATTATTTAAAGATATACTGTATATGATGCGGAAGGACATGAATGTAATGTAGTGGTGTATTTCTCTAAATATTTGTTTATGTTATTATACTGCAGATGAATGCATTTTAAAGTGTACTATGATGTGATTTACTATTGATATGTAATGTGAAACTTTAAAACAATATGCATTCAACACTTTTTGTGCCTAAGTCTCTAAGTATTGATGATTTGAATTCTAATGGCAAACCTGGATAAGCCTAAAGATGACACATTAGATTAGTATCAGCAGGCCAAAATGTAAACTCCAATTATTATGTTTTTATTATTATTATTAATAATAATAATTTGCATTTCTGCAAAATTGATAATCAAATTAGTCAAAATGTATACATCAGGATTGTTTTGTAACCAAAATAATGCGGTGTCAATTGCTTTAAGATTACAAAGGAAGCACAGGTGTCCCTAAATCAGGGTTGTCAAACTCAATTTCAGCCTGGGCCACTTCAGTGTTATCTATGCTCAAAGAGCATGCAGAAAATGTGGCTCCAAAACCTGATTTGGTAGCATCCATGCAATTACCAATCAAATGCACATTTGAAATGCACATTTGACAGTAAAACATTGATTTTAAGGTTTGTGATGTATATGATGTATATTATGATAGTAGGGTTAGGATATTAATAACAGTAACATCTGTGTAAAAATGAACGACTAATTTACAAGGCTAAATTGAAATATTTTGACTGTGTGGCTAAGTTGTGTCTCCTTTACAGATTTCTTTCATGAGGCTCCTACTGATTTAAGTACAGTAATTTCTTGTAATTTCTAAAGGCAACAAAATTAGAGTTTCAGAAAACATTAGAAGAGAACAAATTTTGACTTGGATCAGTCTTCTAAACAAATCAAGTAATAACTCTGACGTCAATGAACCACATTCAGATGTTACAACAGTAAGTCACTGTTTGCGGATACCATACAAATAAACGGGGAGAGCATTAAACTGTCAGCTAACTGTGATTGTCTGTGAACTCTTATAAAACATCAATTTTATCATTGTAAACTTCATATATAGTTAATTCCAAATGGATTGTTTAGTATAAAGCATGTTTAAGATTAGTGGACAAATGATTAATTTATTAAGTGATGAGCTGTTTCCTCACAAAAAGTCGTTTATTCAGCATACATAACCATCTCCTCCATTGCCATCCATTGAAACAGAATGGCCTCTGGTCTCCTTGCCAATGTACTGCCGCATTACGCTTTGTTTTGCTTGAAACACTTTCTTATGATGTGTTACATTCATACGAGCAGACAGAGAAGTAAGTTTGAAGTAAGTCTGGAGCAGAAGAAATAGAAATAAACCTTGAATAAATTGTTAGCTTTACGCTAAGCTAAAATGTTATTTCTAGCCATTTTACATGCACGTTACCAGACATCATATTTTTGATCATATTTTTCTAACAAGAAAATGATCATATTTTTTTTAACAAGAAAATTCAAGTTGGATCATAATTTCTTTTTTTCTAGTAAGACCTTTGACAATACGTCAAAGATATTATGCAAAAATCATATTCTTGATAATTTTTGTATTGGTTTCCTGTATAAATATCTAAAAAAAATCCTTAAAACAAGATCAGTTTGATTTATCTGGTTTTAGAAACAACACTGCATAAGACATTTAGGTTTTTCAGAAAATGTATTTTTAACGTGTATTTTGTCTTACTGTAGGGGAGAGCGGGGCACAAAATATCATGAGGCTAGTTGTAACACACATGGTTTAAACATTTCCAAAGAAACTGGTAAGACTAAACTTCATTTGTTTACTTGTTGCCATATCAACACTGTATAGAGAAATAAATAGCGTAAGATCAAAAACCTTTGGGAGATATCGCCAAAAGTTAATTTTACAGTAAAAATTTGTACAAAATTTAAACTCTGTCCTTAGTGTTAATTTAAAACGAGGCAAACTTGGTATCATTTTAATCTCCAATCTGTTAGCTAGCATCTTGCATAGCCTTTTCATTCTTAGCTAGCCAACAGAAGTGACTAGCCAGGTTTAAATCCCAGTTGTGCTGACGGGGCATGTTGTAACACAACAATATGCCCCAATTAGAACAAACCATATGCAATTCCATGCAATCAGATATGTAATTTACATAATTCCCTTTTATGCACGTGTGCCAGTGTGCGTTGTGTCCTCAGAAAATGCATTATTCTGGCTTTGTTGTGTATTAAAAATTATTGCTATATTATATATCACAAAGGTAATAAATGGCTTTTATAAATCTTCTATTTATTTTAATTATTTCTGATTCAGTTGTTAGAGGTTGATTTTACGTTATCATATATTCATGAAAAGGTATTCCACAACGGTTAACAATATATGTTCTAAAATGTAATTTGTTACGTATTCTGCTAGATTATTAAAGGTCAGTAACGTAATCTGAGTACTTTGGATTACTTCTTCAGCACAGGTAGAGCAGTGGTTCTCAAATTAGGGGGTATGGGGAATTTGAAAAGGAGGCGTGAACACATATGTGACATGCTCCATCAAAATGAGCCCTAAGCACTGATCTATATATATATAACTGGATTTCTCATAGAATTCTAAACTGCCAGCAGTAGGTGAAGCTACTGGAAGTGCTCTGGCAGCCATTTTACTATTCCCTACCGATAGAGGGCATCGAGGCATGTGCTGCGTTTAACCGCGAAACAACACTCATTAAAGGTTGCAATTTATACAGACTATGTACTTTTAAGCACAAATTAGTCGTTAACCTGTAGAGTGGCCATAACGATCATAATCTTTAATAATCAACAGTAAAATTACAACACCAGTGTATTAATACTCCTTTTTAAAGCAAAAGTATCCAATAGCGACATCTGCAGATTGTTACAGGATGCAATGTTTCTCTGCCTTCATAGTTTAAATCTGTTGATGCTCATTGTTCATAATGTTGACAAATTATACATCTGCATAATTTGCCAACATTAACTCTTTTTTTACTAGATTATATAGTAAATGTGAACTCATTTAAGCAAAGTTCATATGCAGTATGCGCACACACACACACACACACTAATTAATTTACCTTTACTTGATGGAATTATCCATTTGTATTCATTTCTGGAATATGTACATACCAGCTTGTGAGCATTTAATTATTTCAACAATCCCCTGATCTTTTAAATCATAATCAGAAATAAGTTTATTGACATATGCACACTCAAGGAATTCATACATATTTGTTCAATAACAAAAGCTTCCCAAGTACACACAAAAATTGTCTTAAACAGAACAGTACAATACAAATTTGCAGATATGTGGGGAAAAATCTGCTAATGGATTTAACAACTATATATAACAACAAATATAACAGCTTTCAAAAGAATGGTAGCAAGACATGCCATCAGAGCTAGTGGCAACTGTTCTCCACTGGATAGCACAGTGGCACTGGAGGCAACACCTTCTGACATTCTGGCATTTCAGGCAGTGATGTTCAGCCTGAAACAGAAGACACTGAGAAAAACATCACTGTATGTCTTCCAAGCTGGTCCATGTTCAAAGAGGCTGTGGTGGGGTACTTAGCAGGCTTTGCAGTTAAAACAACTATGAAGAAGATTCAGTGCACTACCTGTTTATCAGCACTCAGTGTCGAGAGCTCTTCCCAAGATGAACACATTGATCGATATGAATTCCTGAGGTGAAATTATAAGACCGTCAGACAGCATCCTGAAAGTCTGCAAGACAGCTGAGAAGGTTCTGGAAATCCATGGTGGTTCTGCATTCAAGGAACTTGAGGCAAACATGTTCAACCTAGAACCATATAACAATCACATCTTCATACTCAAAGTACATTGCAGAAAGCTGCAAAAACATAATTGCCAAGGAAACGTGCTGCATCACACTCCAATCGGCTTAAGAAAACTCTGGGCAAGCTTTTACTGCAAAAAAGAAGAAAAAAATAAAAGTTTGATATAAAGATCATAGCCTAGTTGTGGCGTAAATGGGCACCAAGTCACAATTTACGCACTACTAAATATTTGAGTGTAGCACCATTAAACTTCGGTAGGACGTATCCCTACATATAAACTAAATATTTATGGCAGACTCTAACCAGGTGTAACTGATGGAATAAAAAAGCAGACTGATATTTTATGACATCAATGAGCTCATGTTTTGCATGACAGGTATCAATCATTTCGATATACATTATGATGTTGACATTTACGAGAGAGAAAAACCTTACTTTTAAGCGTCTCTTCAGTATAAAACCATTCAAACAGTGGTTTTCAGGATGTGTCGCCCAGTGTCAAGTTTCAACACACAGGCATGTGATCAGCAAAAGGACACAAAAGTAGGCTGCAACCCCAGCGAACCGAACCCCCCATTTCTCATTTGGCCACACAAAATACAAATCATTGTATTTACTCAATTCTGATTGGCAATTTTTGTTTTATCAGTAAATTTTGTGCTGTCTGCATTAATCCGCATATAATAATAGTATTTAAAATTCCGAATTTTGCTGTTTTAGTATATTTAAGTAGACCCTTTCAACCCTCTACAATCATGTTGGAGAAAGAAATGTCATTGGCTAATACATTTTTTAAAAATGTACAGATTTCACATTTTATCAATTTATATGACTTAATGAAATCAAATTTTTAATAATGATGATACAAGCTGTTGTCAATGTTTCAAATTTCATACACATTTTTAACAAAACAGTTCACAAGGTAGGAACCTAATAATGAAAATTAGGGGTCACGATTGTGAAATTTGGCTGACAATTAATTGTCAAACAAATAATTGTGATTATGACAATTAATTGCCTGTTTTAGGTTTTCATGAATATGATGATTAATTACCATAAAAACTCACAAAGTAATTTATACAAATTTAGCTTGGGTCATATAATAAAATAAGGGTATGATTTTCTTTTCAGGCTTCAAAAACATATGGATGACAGTCAAATATAAAAGTATAACATTTTAAATAATTAAAATATTTTAATTATCAAAATATGTCTCTCAAGAGAGCTGCTCTCGTGACGTCCGCAGTGACAGTTACGTAACAAAATCAAATTGAAAAAAAAGTTCATGGCTTTTTAATACTTCTGTGAACAAATATGAAGGCTCATATTATGCGACTATGCATCACTTTATGGAGAGTTTACACACAGCTATTTACTCAACCTCGTGTTCTTCCAAACCTGTATGACTTTTTCTGTGGAACACAAAATATGACATTTTAAAGAATGTTTTTGACCATATAATGAAAGTTATATGCAAGCTATTTTGCTCACCATTTACTTTCCTTATATGGAATACAAACTACCTTTTTGGGGGTTCTGGATTTGGAAGGTTGAGTATATGATGACAGAATTTACATTTTTGGGTCAACTTTTCTATTAATATTAAAAGTTATACCTATCTGAAACACAATGATTTTTATAAGACTTGTAAAAAGTTACACTGCATATTGCAAAAGTACTGTATCTTCATTGCAAATAGAAACAGATAGTATATTTTTTACTTAGCTAATGTTGTCTATTCTCTTACCTGTTAAAACAGCTCTTCAGTGAAGCCAGGCTGACAACTGTCTCCTCATACAGCTTTTCCTCCTGTTGAAAACCAGTTCCAGTTTTATCTAATATTTAGTGGGATGTTTATTGAAATCCAAACTGCAAACTTACCTTGTTTAACTTCTACAATATCCATGTGCTTCTTGTCAGGGCTGGACTGGGAAGAGAAATAGACCCGGGGTTTTACATAGCAACTGGCCCAAAAGTTGTTGGTCTGAGGGTGTTTTGACATGCCTTGACATTTGGGCTTTTTTCAGTTGCTTAAAACATATTAATGGCTAATGTCTGATAACACTGTATTCAGCAGAAAATGGGCTACAATAATATGTGAGCAACATGTGTGTACATGTTTGTATTTTTGAGAAAATAATGTTTGTGTGTGTTTTTTGAAAAAAATAAATACATTCAAGTCATTAAAATAAGGCCATATAACACATACTAATCATTTGTCCACAAGCCTTTTGAGAACTGGATATTGTAGCCTAGAGTTTTTGCTACAAGATTATGTGAAAACCATCCTGATCACTCATTCATACAAAACAATATAGTAATTTAACTTTTAAAAGACACTTTTAGTTTTAGAAAGGTCATATCGGAGGAGGCGTGAACTACCATGAATATTGATTGTAATTCACACCTGAGGAGCCAAAGACCCCTCTCCTGGGCCTATCACTGTGGAACTTGACAGAAAGAGAATGAATGTGAGACTTAATGATCAAAATCAAGTTTTAAGTTAAAAGAAGTAATCTGACTATACATTTCCTTTACATAAAGACTTTACTTAATTTTAGACCTACATTCCCGTTTAAAAGAAGTCTCTTCTGCTCACCAAGACTGCATTAATTTGATCCAAAATACAGTAAAACAATGATATTGTGAACTCTTTTTACAATTTAAAAGAACAGTTTTCTATTTGAAAATATTGTAAAATGCAATTTGTGAAAAAATGAATTTTCAGCATCATTACTGCAGTCTTCAGAAATCATTATAATATGGGCATATTTAAAGTGCATTTACTCATTTACACCTGAATATTATTATTATTATTATATATACAGATATTTGCAAGCACAAGCTTTGTTGATGATAATGAGGCAGCATAAACACTAGTTAAAATATATTCTAAACTTTCATATTATTTTTATATATCAAACAACATGCAATTTAAATGCCTGCTTTAGACGAAACAGCATTTAAATGTAACTAAAACTTGCCTATTAGGACATATTTCAAATTTCAATACACTGAATCCTGGCTGCCAAGTCTGGAAACAGTCCCACTAGTTAAATATGTACATCCATCCATCCATCTTCAACCGCTTATCCGAAGTCGGGTCGCGGTGGCAGCAGCTCCAGCAGAGGGCCCCAAACATCCCTATCCCGAGCCAAATTAACCAGCTCTGACTGGGGAACCCCGAGGCGTTCCCAGGCCAGTGTGGAGATGTAATCTCTCTTACCTAGTCCTGGGTCTTCCCCGAGGCCTCTTCCCAGCTGGACGTGCCTGAAACACCTCCCTAGGGAGGCGCCCAGGGGCATCCTTACCAGATGCCCAAACCACCTCAACTGACTCCTTTCCACGCAAAGGAGCAGCGGCTCTACTCCGAGCTCCTCACGGATGACTGAGCTCCTCACCCTATCTCTAAGGGAGAAGCCCGCCACCCTTCTGAGGAAGCCCATTTCGGTTGCTTGTACTCGCGACCTAGTTCTTTCGGTCATGACCCAACCTTCATGACCATAGGTGAGGGTAGGAACAAAAATTGACAGGTAGATCGAGAGCTTTGCCTTCCGGCTCAGCTCTCTTTTCGTGACAACGGTGCGATAGAGCGAGTGCAATACCGCCCCCCACTGCCCCGATTCTCCGGCCAACCTCCCGCTCCATTGTCCCCTCACTCGTGAACAAGACCCTGAGGTACTTGAACTCCTTCACTTGGGGCAATACCTCCTTCCCTACCCGGAGTACGCATTCGATCGGTTTCCTGCTGAGAACCATGGCCACTCAAATATGTACATGTTTATATAAAATGGCATGTCAACTAATATGTAAGTAAAACTAACTGACTTACTCATAGCCTAACTAACCCTAAACCTACCTTAATGATTATAGTGATTAAAAGTTGACTGCATTTGTTCTTAGATGCGTATAAAGCAGAATAGGCAAAAACAATAATAAACAATTATTTGCCTTCATTGATTAATTGTTCTTTTTAACAGATAATTGTTCTTTATTCAAGTTCTTATTCTTCAAGTTCATAATGCTTCATCAAATATAACATATGACAAATATGTAACAAAATAATAAAACCAAAAATAAAAGAATAAAATTATAAAATAAATATTACAAAATATGGCATGGATTTTCAATTGTTTTATTCATTTAAACCGCAAAATGAGGATTTAAGTTACATTACAGTATATTTTTTTGTTACAGCATAATTTTCTGTAAAGCTGCTTTGAAACGATATGTTGTGAAAAGGTTTTCACTGGTTGTCTAACTTAAAAGAATATGGGCTAATGTCTATAGCTGTATCACTTTTTTTCTTGGTTGATTATTCAAGATTGTGGAAATGGCCTGTTTCCCAGTTTAACTGCAGAAAACTGAGGTGCAATTTTCTTGTCACAGTAGCTCATGTCAGCATCTGTTCATGTTGGAAAAATACAGGAAACCAAATTAATCGGATTGCATGTGGCATAAAAATGTGTCTTCATCCACATATTTTTGCCTACTATGTCATGGTGCGTGGCCAGTGTTATATTCGTAATTTTGCCCCAATTAGTCAGAAATATAAATTGTTTTAATTCTAAAAAACACATGTAAGATTGTACCTGCTTATTAGAAGGGATTGCCCTTACGTTGACGTAATATGAAAAACAATCCCTTAACATAAATGCATTTTGTTGCACAGCCTAGTTAAGTATTAACTTAAAATTTGTTTCAATACTTTAAAGTTTAAAAGTGAAAATAAGCATTGTGAAACAATATATATATATATATATATATATATATATATATATATATATATATATATATATATATATATATATACTGTATATACCAATGAAAAGGAATATTTTCAACATCTTGGAAATCATTTTAAGAGTCACAAAACCACAATGTGTGTTTGTTGGATGTGCATTTAAGACAAATATATATATGGGACATTTTTTACTCACAAAAGCCGAAAGCACAACCCCCATTCACCTGAGGACTTTAAGCCAGATGTAATTGGGAAACATCAAACTTTACCAAATGAAACTGATTTGATCGTGAGTGATGGTCTGGTGTCTTCACAAGTAATAAATGAATCAATAGATGCCTCATAAGAAATTATTAGAACAATTGGTTCAATGCTTTTAAAGTTGGATAGTGTATACAATGTTTCTAGTAAATGCATTGATGAGCTGGTGGAAGAGCTTAATTTCTTTTGCGGAGCTTCTTCTCCCGTTATCCAACAAGTTGTTCATAGAAGTTTAGAGAAGCACAGCTTTGCTGTTGAGGAGAACGTAGTTACAGAATTGGTGGAGGAACTGCAAGTCACACACTTTAAGCAGTCGACAAGGAATAAATGGGCCCTTTGGTTCTTCATTTAAGAGAAAAAATATTTAAAGGAACAGTTTTATATTGTAGAGCCTGTGGAATATGTCCTCGATTCACAAGAAAAGCTAAGCTTTCAGTATGTACCCCTTCTTCAGACATTACAGCATATATTTACCAATAAAGATTTTGCAAATGCTGTTTTGAAAATACTACCCAGCACATCCACACAGTATGGATCATATAAAAATGGGACACATTTCAAGAACAATGAATTTTTCTGGAGAACCACGAATTTCTTTAATTCAAAATCAACGATTTTGAAATTTGCAACCCATTAAGGACATCACGAAAGAAACACAAGAGTACAGCACTGTACTGGGTACTTGCAAATGCAGCACATGAAGTGCGCTCCACACTAACTGTGATACATTTAAGCATTCTCTGCAAAGCCGTGGATGATAAAAAATTTGGTTATGAAACTATTTTAGAGCAACTTCTGAAAGATCTTGGAACAGGAAGGAGCTTTTGTTTTTGTGAGTTTTTGTGCCTCTGGAAGTACTAGATGATAGAATCCAAGAATATGTTAAGGAAATGTTTTTCCCAATGCCGGAAAAAACATTAAAGCAACTGTATATTGTGTTGCAGCTGACAATCTTGCTGCGCATTCTCTTGGTGGACTTGTCTAAAGTTTTACTGGTCCTTACATTTGCAGGTTCTGCCTTGGACCACATTCTGAATACTGTCAAAAGCAGGGACGAGAATTTCTACAAAGAACAAAAGAAGCCCATAAATTGCATGTCAAGACTGTAAGAGAAAATTCCACATTACTACATGTTTATGGTGTCAAGAGAGCTTGTCCACTGACCGAAAAGCTGAGTCACTTTCGTTTTTTTACAGGATATCCTCCTGACATACTCCATGACTTTTTTGAAGGCATAGTTCCTTCAGAATTAGTACTTTGCCTTTCTGTTTTCATTAACAATAAGTACCTGACACTGTTAGAACTAAATTACCTGATAAAGATGTTTTCCTTGTAGTTTCAGATGTTGTTGATCATCCCCAACCCATCCTAGAAAATTTTGCAAGTCGTTGTTGCATAGAAGGAAACATTCATGAGAATTGGGCACTCATAAGGTCATTGCCACTGCTTATTGGCTCAAGTATTCCCTGTGATGATCGAGCATGGCAAATACTTATGACATTGATAGACATTGTAGAGCTCACATTGGCTCCTGTCCACTCATGTGAAAGTCTAGCTTATCTTGACCTCAAAATTTCAGAGCACTGTCAGAGGTTGCAAGGAGTTTTCCCTAAGCTGAAACTGACACCGAAACACAATTTTCTGGAGCACTACCCTTCTAGTTGGAGTATGGACTATGCACTTCGAAGCCAAACATAGGTTCTTTAAACGAATAGTCAGGTTCACAGCTAACTTTAAGAATGTTTTGTCACTTTCAACAAAGCATCAGATGATGATGGCCTACCATTGGCAGAGAATACCAGTATGTCTGCCCTAATCATCCTCAAAGCATCATTCATGCCTCTGGAAGTAGTAAATGATAGAATCCAAGAGTCTGTTAAGGAAATGTTCCCTCAACTAACCAGCATACAGTTATCAAATGCTGTAACATACTATGGGACACGGTATTCTGCTGGAATGATCATGCCATATGGTTCCACTGGAGGACTCCCTGATTTTGTAGAGATTATACAGACAGTGATTTTGGAAACCAATCTCTACTTCATTGTGAAGAAACTCAGTGCCTGGTACCTTGAGCATTTTAAGTCTTTTCTGTTAGAAAGCAGTGGGGATTGATTCTTGTTCATCACCATAGCCTTCAAGATCATTATCCATTGGCATCTTATACTGTGGAAGGAAAGTGCATGGTTACACTGAAGAGACACATTTGTTGCAGTTTACCATAATAGTGAGTAGCTTTATAACTGCATTTTTCCAAGACAACTCTTATGTAAAAACTTTGTTTCTTTATAACATTTGCATTATCAAAGTAGCACAGTTTGCAATATCAATCACATATATCATATCATCTTTGACCACAGGATAGAGAAGTTAACACTGCCATCTGGAATACCAGAGTCCTTGGAGGAGTTACACTCAGCAGTCAAGCAGGTTTTAAATATTACAGATGATATCAGTCTTCAGTATATGGATTCAGATTTTGAGGATTTTTTTACTCTTCACTCCACAACTCAAATTCAACACAAATCCACCATAAAGGTTGTGACCATCTTTGTTTACACCCAACAAAAGCTTTACTGATGATGATATCACAGAGCAATCCCTTGATATCACCACCTCAACATGTACTACCATACATGACTTCTCTGACACAACTGACTCCTCTGCAAGCATGGTCATCCTGTCACCAAATAACAGCCCAGAAAGGAAGCCATGGCCAAAAGAATTCATCATTCCACACTTCTCTGTTGAGACTGAAATGGTTCTTGAAAGAACCAATGAATTTTACAGAAAAGATGGGACAGTGCTAACTACCCCAAATGTCAAGTCAGACATACTCAAAAAACTGGCTCAGTCCATTTACACGTACACTGCATATCCATCCACCCTTCAGATTCTTTCCGTATCTGAAGCACTTATAATGGCACACCCATGTCTAAAAGATCGAGGGAGCTTTTCAGGCCTTAATGCATGGCAGACAAGTATTAATTACAAAATGGCTAACTACCGAACAAAACTCAGAGGTTTTGGCATTCCTGAGGTCACATTCAATGTTCTAAAACACAAACACCCAGATGACAGAAAGTCTGCAAAAAATGTTAAAAAGCCAAGAAGAGCTGAAGTCAACCACCTCCCATCTTACCCAGTGGGTGAAGATGAGAAGACACTGGAAAAAGAACGAGAAGAGCTGGTCTCAGAATTAAAGAAAAAGAACAATGAAAAGATGATAAAGGAAAAGATGAACAAAACATTTGCACATAGACGACAAGAAATCATTAATCGATGTCCAAGTGCGCAAAACATCCAGCCCTATTTTAACTTTCTCAAGTGAGTTTCCAAAATGTTTAGAGACATAATGCATCCAAGGCCCCTTCTATAAACATTTTCTTAAATACATTTTTCTGTCATACCATATTTCAGGTGATCTTCACACTCCCAAGCTGCTGTCACTGTTTCGTGCCAAAGGAGGAGCACTTGGAGAAAGACTGAAAACTGAGATGGAACTTCTGAAGGTAAAGTTTATAATGAAGCATGCAAGCCATTTGGTTACAAGTTATTTTATGTAAGGGTGAGAGGAATCAATTATTCTTGTTTTTTGTTTTGTTCATGATCAGCAGGTAGCACTTCCTCTTCAGTAAATTAAAAGGGTCATATTATGCTCCTTTACGAAGTCTTGATTTTGTTTTTGGGGTGTACTAGAATATGCTTTCATGCTTGATTGTTCAAAGTACATTATCTTTCACATATTTTACATTATTACAGCACCCCTCTCCCTAGTCCGGCTCTAATGTAATGATTAGTTCCCATTACGAAGGTTAGTTGGCCCAGTGTGTTGGATTGGCACCACTTAGCGCATGTTCGGCAAATGTCACGCCCTTACTAGAACAGTGAGCTCTTCTCAGATGTAAATATTAAGGATAGCCTCAATTTCAAACCAATTCAAGCCTGATTCAGACTTAAGAATTTTAAAAAAGAAGATTGTGCAGAACGGATTTCATGCACAGACTTTGCAAGCACAGATTTCACTAGATGATTCTGAGGGTTATGCTTTTTTATTTTTTTAATAATTTTCTTAGACATTTTAGATAAAATGTTATACAGCATTTAATCATGATATTTGTTGGAAAACTATGTAATACAAACAGTAATCGATCACAAAACCATGGTTAATTTTCCTAAGGGGTGGTGAATCTACAAAAGCGAGAGTTTACTAAAGCGACAGTAAACACTACATCAACACAAATGTTGGCTAACAGGAAGCAAACTGTTAATAGAAAACGCAGCTACAAATAATAAGACATACTTACAAGTTGTGATCCACAAACAACAGATTGTCCCGACAAAGTGGGAACTGCTCCATTTCAGGAGAAGCTTTTGTGCGTAGCCTGCATTGTACTCTCATAGGTTCTGGAAGCTGTTCTCCATAAAATGTGCAGCACACAGATACATGTTGGGGTTATGATGTTCAGGAAGTGTAAAATAAATTAATAAAATACATTTTAACCACTCTAAGTTCATCAGCCTGGAAGGTCCAACAAGTGAGTTTTGGAAATGGGGTGGGGAGAAAACAGCTTCTCTTTGGCATAACGACAACACTGTCTTCTCTAATGCAGCTTAACCAGGCCTCACACCTTTTTTTTTTTGCTTATTCCGTGGGTGGGGATTATTTAAATGAGTAATATGACTTTATAAGATCTGTAAAAAACACGTAGTAGTTCAAACAAGTCGTAGTTCAAGTGGATTCTGATAAATAAAATATCTCTCTTTGGAGTGGACTTTGAGCTTTGTAACTCTGCAGATCTTTTTTTATTCTCAAACAGCAACATTACAGACTAACTGAAGTTGAAAAAGTGAAAAAGCATAGTAGGACCCCTTTAAATTGTAAACATGACATTTATGTACTCATACACTAAAGCTGACAAATCCAAACATGTGTGAGAACAATTAAGTGTGCTGTTTTAGTTGCCTTAATTTAATTTCATGGACTTTCACAGAAAACATTCAATAAGTCATGTTTATTATATAGCACTTTATACAATACAGTTAGCTTCAAAGCATTTTTACGGTAATAAACCAGAATGAATGCAATCATAAATGATAAAAACAACTTAAATTTTAACTGTGAATCAGCTGTACTGAAAATGATACAGTGCCATTAAGTTATTCTGCAACCTCTGTTTGGTAGTTCCCTGTCAAAAAACTACACTTTGATGCTGCGCTGATTTTAGCGCTTTGGGAACAGTTTTAGATGTGACCAGCTGTTAATATGGGTGCAACACGTCAATGAAATTGACTAG
The DNA here is from genome assembly GCA_032164185.1 of Moxostoma hubbsi. NCBI lineage: Eukaryota > Metazoa > Chordata > Actinopteri > Cypriniformes > Catostomidae > Moxostoma > Moxostoma hubbsi. Next base: position 39,189,616 of record JAVLUX010000025.1, on the reverse strand, counting down.
AATTTATAGCCTCTGCTGGTGACATCAATTGGATGCACCTGTAGCAGGGCTATAAATAGATGCGTCACAGGTGCATCGTCAGATCTTTTGTCTTCAGATCACTGTGTGTGTGTTGTGCTTCTCAAGCTGTCAAAACTTTTTTCCTCTGTTAGAAGTTAGAATTTGTTAGAAAGTACAAGCAGTGTGTGTTCCCGTGTTTATGCTCTATGGCTGAAACGTATATGCACCAGTTTTGTTTTGTGTGTTTGGGGGAAGAGCATGCTGCTCTTGTGTTGGCGGGTGCGAGCATTGCGATCTGTTTACAGTCAAAATGCTTCACCCTCATCTCGCTTACTTCCAAGAGCCAGCACCCACTCTTACATTGTGGGAATCTCGCATTGATCTGGCTGAGGAGCGAGAGATGGGTCCGTCCCTATCGCTCGCTCTCTCCCCAGATCAAGCTGATCCTTCTTGTGAGCCTGAAGCACACTTCGGCGCCTCTTCGGTTCACGAGGGGGACACTGAATCTCTTGAGTCTGCAGACTTTGGGCACCCACCTCTGAACATTTCACGCACAATAATAAAGCAGCTGAGGAATTACTTGAGGTGGTTACTCGGCTGTGACCAGGCTACAGTTAGACTGGCCACATGAATAAGAGACCCCCCAAATGCTCCAAACTAGAAGACAGATTTCTGTCTGGTGGCCAAAAAAAAAAGGGATCACTATATCAGTCCCTTCCTTTCTTTGATTACCTCCATGACGATCTTTCTCATTCATGGAGGAATCTTTATTCTTCCTGTGTCTTCGTGCCCTCAACGTCGACATATTCGACTATCGTAGGTGCTGAGACACGGGAGTATTAGGTGATGCTGCCGGTAGAAGAGACACCTGCAGGTTACCTATCGCCTGGCTCGGCATCATCGCTAAAGAGACCCACTCTCCCCAAAAAGCCATGCAGGACCACCTCCACGCTTGTGGTGAAGGCTTATCAGGCAGCAGGTCAGGCTGGTGCTGCCCTGTACACTATGGCAGTGTTACAGGCGTACCAGGATGATCTGTTGAAGGACCTGAGTGCGGGCAATATGGTTGATGAAGAGGCTTTCTATTTTAATTTAATTTAATTTATTTTATTTAATTTATTTCTCTGAGCTTCATCGAGCCACGGATCTGTCTCTCCACGCGACCAATCAGATGGCTCGTGCCATTGGCCGGTCTATGTCTGCTTTAGTCAGCACAGAGAGACACTTATGGCTCAACCTGTTGGGCATCAGAGATAAGGACAACATTTTCCTACTCGATTCCCCGGTTTCGCCTTCTGGCTTATTTTGTGACGCTATGAATGTAGTTATCACCAGGTTCCAGGAGGCAAAAAGCCATGACGAAGCCTTCGGGCAATTCCTTCCTCGCCGCACTCAGGGGGAGGGGCCGTCGGCCACCCAGCCCCACCCGTTTTTCTTATGGATTGTTTTTCAATTCAAAAGAATTGGAGATCTACAGGATTTACAACGCCGGAGCTGGAAAGACTTCACAGACTTTGTCCAATCTGTGCCCTTCAGACTTATGTCCACCGCACTAGCCAGTGGCATAAAGAGTTGTTGAGAGGGTAAAAGTTCTTAAAATGCCTTGACTGTGTTCACAGGGCTTGCTGTGTCCTCCTTGGTTTGACCTACTGAATGCACTGAATCTTCATTATCCGGGCCTCCAAAGTATACCTTTTGAGGTATTAAAAAAAATTACAAATAATTATCTTGGAGCTTGATGCTTCAAAGCTGTCAAACAGAGTCTGCACTGCTGTTTTAAAATGAAAACTTGCACTTTTCTCATCCTGTGTGAATTGATATGCCTAAAAATATAATTGCAAAAAAGATGCAGTTCTGATGATGGAGTAGTGAATGTTCACTCTGAGAATACTAATAGATCCTATTTTTGTGACTGTTGTTGGCAATAATAAAGAAGTTCATAATTCATCTTTGACGTCTAGGTCTGTTATTCATACCTGAAATCAGATTTAATTCAATTTTTATTTAATTAATCCACCCTGTAAAAATAATAATACCAACTTATTTTGTGTTTATTTTGTTCCATTAACTAGTATTCATTAGCAAAGTTTTTTTTTTTTTTTTGTCCAAGGAAACCAATATTTTTGTTTATATTTAACTTTTTATGTGTGCTATTTGCAGTTACTCATTTTGAATGGTTCATTTGTAAGGCGCTAATTTGATTCATTCTAACTCAATTCTTAGTGTTGTTGAATTTAATTAATAACATTGCTTGTAATCTGTTGCCACAATTTTGAGTAGATATAGTGTATTTTTTACAGTGTGACCCACAAACTCCAGCAGGGAAACTTCCTCCATTGGAGAAACTTGCATTCATTGCTAAAGACAAATCACTGCTTATCAATTCTTATTTTGTGAGTGTTACAATAAAACGATGAGAAAAAGTAATAGTGAAAAATGATTCTTTTTCTTTTCTGTTTCTTTCTCCTTAAACTTTAACATTAATGGTCACAACCAGAAAAACACTGGAAGCATTATTTACTTGCATTTAGTAGTTTTGTACTTCCTCATCAAACTTGTTTTGGCATGTAGATGATTTGTTCTGTTCAGAAACTATATTACATTGGAAAGTAAAAGATTTAAGAATGTAAGCAGCACTAAAATGTCACAAGAGATGTTAATGCTGCTTACATTCTGAAAACTTAATTAATAAAACAGCAGTGTGAGTTTTTTGTGCAGATAATAAAGCAACCGAATGGCAGAGGTTGTACAGCCATTTTTTTTTTAAAAAATATAATCATAACTCATAATGGTCTCTACTTTAAAGTTTTCTTCAAAGATGGGTTATTCCAATTATCATTTATTCTTCTGGTTTATCAAATCATCTCTATTCAGCACAAGTTCAGATTGCAGTGTTTTGTGTGGTTTTGCAAAGATAACAGCTTAGACTTGGACAGCTCCATGAAGGACTAATGTTCTGTGTCTCTGTCAGCTTCCTGCATGTGACATTCATCCATTTGATCCATCTGATCCGTGTGCTGTTTTTACTGGAGAGGATGCCACAGGATGGTGTGCTTCTGGCCACGATATCAGGTGGCCGATCCAAACAGGTGATTTAGAGGTGCTCCACGGCCGCTGCTCATTGAAGCTCCTCTCTGAGGTCAGTGCAGTCAGGTGGCCACAGATGTTGCCATCAGTCTGGGCACTTACAAGCAAGATGTTTTCAGGGCGGATGCCTTGTGCCCTGAGAGTTTGGTGTGCACAGGTCGGCCAGTGGTATGCTGTCAATGCCAATTCAATTAGAGACACAGAAGTGTGACTAACTGCAATACAGCAAGCACCCTTTCATATGTGTGTTTTCAAACATTTGAACTACCACAGGTTTAAACACACACAAACACACTTTATATTGAAATCAATTTCTTTATTCTGAGTCATTCGTCACCATTTGTGTCTGCATTCTTTTGTGTCCACACATGAGGTGCATTAAATACAAACATCTGCTACTATGTGTTTTGAGAGCTTCTATTGTAAATTAAAAAATGAATTATGTATTAATTCTATAAAAAAAATATTGTTTTATGCGATCGCCTAGGATACAGTGTGGCTAAAGGCAAACAGCAAAATTAGCTTTTTTTTCTGGTCACAAAGTGTATCAAGATTGATTACATTGATTACTGATGGATCAACTCAATTTGTGTAAAAAGAAATAGTAGTGGATTTTTTATTTTTATTTGTATTTTTAGTTTATCAAATTGCTTACCTACCATAACAACCTGTACCGTGTTTGGCAGTCTTTTTGAACATATGTATTTGTAACGCGGGGTTAAGATGGGCAAGGAGGAGGCGAGAACTGGCTTGTCAATATAAATAATATTTTAATGAAGAACTTAAAACAAAAGCATAAACAAACACATAGGACAACGGACATGTCCGTGATTAAGCTCTCTCTCTCGAACCGTCGTCACCGGCCGCCTTTATCCCTCGCGCGCCCCATCAGGCCGATTGGGGACCGGGCGTGCAACATTCCAGCCCGGCCCCGCCCCTCTCCACTCCACACTATTCTACGCCAATGACGCTGCTGCCTGCTTTCTCTTCCGTCTCTCCTGGATGTTGTTGGCCTCACTGATTTAGAGCAGTAAAGTTTGACGTTCGACATTCGGATTTGTACATGTAAGGGACCGTCTGAAAACTCCTCTCACAACGCTAAAACATAGGAGATGTCCACTCGTTCATTAAATTCATGTGCAAGTTATACATAAAAAATAAAACTGTAAAATACATTTTGCATTCAGACATACTACAGGTGAGATTATTACAATTATATAAATACAGTAATCCATTTTAGAGGATAGAAGGATTTACTACTTAATAAAAAAATAAAAAATAAAAATAAAAAAACTACATCCTTTAAAATGAGAAAATATAATTTTGGTAAATCTTTGTGATTTTTTTTTTCTATCAAATAATTGATTACTGTACTTATATAACCTTTTAAACATCCTGCAATATTTGCCAAAAACGCCTAAAAAAGGCCTACCCAAATTAAAATGCATGCTGTTCTTGAACCCTTTGGAGTATATGCATGCTTTTGGTCTCTTTTGAAAGGGGAGGCTTTGAGGTTTGTTCCTAAATAGTCAGAATCACTGGAAGTCTTACTTGTATTGAGTAATAGAACTTTGAACACACTCAAAAAGGGGAAATAAAATTCCGCCTACATTTTTTTTTTTGTAAAAAGATGCCTGCAGATAACTACAGCTGGGAGGTATTAGCTGGAAAACACAATTAGATCACAGCATGAAGCCTTACCAAACCCAATTTAAAATTTGATAACAATACATTAGAAAATGAGTGTTTTACACATGTTTATCTAAGTGTATGTATAGGCGCTTTCCAAAAAAGGCCACTTGGAGACTCCAAATGACCCTTTGTAACCACAGACACATAAAATGACGCTATTCTTGAATGCTTTACTGTACAGTCATAATTTTTATTGGCATAAACACATTAGTGTTTTTTTTTTCAATTCTTGAAAACAAACTTTCTACAAATAAAGAGACAAAACAAGTTCTATTGAATTAAAACACTTTAATATTAGAACTCACTATAAATATATATAAAAAAAGATATATATATATATATATATATATACACAAAAAAAAAGGAGAAAGTTTGTTTTCAAGAATTGAAAAAAAAAACTGTGTTTATGCTTCAGTTACTATGTGTCAGCAATAATTGGCAGTGAATCTGAATAAGGAATATATTAGCTCTAAGTGTAACCTTTCATTAGAGCCCAAAATTATGACTGTACAGTAAAGCATTCAAGAATAGCATCATTTTATGTGTCTGTGGTTACAAAGGGTCATTTGGAGTCTCCAAGTGGCCTTTTTTGGAAAGCGCCTATACATACACTTAGATAAACACGTGTAAAACACACTCTCTCTCTCTCTCTATATAGAGAGAGAGAGAGAGAGAGAGAGAGAGAGAGAGAGAGAGATATATAAACCTGTACATGAACACACAGATACACGGTGCATGAGCGCGCATGAGGTGCATGAGCGCGCATGAGCACACACGCACACACACACACGCACACACGCGCACGCACACACACACACGCACACACGCGCACGCACACACGCGCGCACGCACGCACGCGACATAACACGCGACATAACACACGACATAACACACGACATAAGCTGGCAAGTACACATCAAAACAAACACATAACGTTACCTCCGTATATGCAGTAAAATATGTTGTATAATATAATAAAACACTTACTTGTCGAGAGTGGCATCTCCACCACCCAAAAACATATCCTCCGAGTCAATGGTTGAAACCTCACTCTCTTCTTCCGAAATATCATCCTCCGACTCATCACTTTCACGCCGAGTACACTGCTCAATGACTTCTTCTAATAAGAAGTGTGTTTTGCTGGTTTTCTTGGCTATTTTTCTTCGGCAAACTTCGCTCACTCCAAACGCGCTTTCAATGGTCTTTTGCGCACGGGGCGCATGAGTCACTGTGTTAGATTGCGCAATAACTTTACGCGTGCCAGGTTGAATCCTCCCACTAAAACGGCATATCAATCTTTACAGAAATTCATTGGCTATCAGAAAATACCGTCATTTGCATGGATCCACGTAACTGTGTATATTTTCTGTCAATCAAAGAGAGGGAGGGACCATTCTTCATCGTTGGCACTCCTTGGCTATTGATGCCTGGTCACATCTATATCATGCACCGATTGGCTCAAATGACCTGTCCATCTAAAGTTCAGAGGTCAGCGGATATTTTGACGTAAAAATATCTGCGATGAAGCTACCTTGAACATGTAAACATTAAAGAATGCGTCGAAGTTGTGTTAGTTATTCAGTTGACTGCATGGCAGCTGACATAGACATGAATGAGCTGCGCATGTGCAAACAGAGTTGCCAAGGACCAATCAATAATCTGTATAGTTTGCTTCTCCTTTGTTTTAATTTAAACAATTTAATTTGACCATTAAATTGAACTTTGACCACCATTACTCACTGTTACCCAGACGGAGGCTATGTGAGAGAAAAAATAAGACATCCTGACGCTTTTTCTAACCGAGTTTATCAGGATTTTAGCAATGCAGAGCAGCAGCTTGGAAATTGCTTGGAAGTGACTACTGGTTAACATGTAGTCATAATCATTTCAGTCACTATTTCATACTCATTCCATTGTCTGACAACAGAAACAGAACAAATATGTAAATGAGAACCGCTTTATTGGGAATTTGTCTGTATTAAAATACAGTATGTGAGCACAGAAAGTAGGAGAGAAGCAAACAGATTTAAAGGGCTGACACAAGGCAGAATGCAAATACAACGCGATGACATCATGTCATATTATATTTGAAGATAAACATCATCTGACCCATTTAAGAGCTCTTTATTTTATTTTTTTATTTTTATTTTTTATGATGAAGACATTTGGTCTTCACAGGTGTAGACAAACCTGTCTATATATACCAAACATACCCCACATGTCGAAGACTAAATCTGACCCCTGTGTGACAAAGTTTTTGCTAGAATTTTGATATTTGAAATAAATTACAGGTAACAAAATAATAACAAAATAATTTTCTTTGTAGCACAATCAGATTTGACTGTGGAGCATTTGACAGCATTTTTTAGTATCATAGCAAAATCTGACACTTCAACACAAGTGGTTTTGAAAAAATTCTACAATTTGTTAAATAATATGTTATTATAATGTCTAAATGTATATCCAATGCATAACTTGTGATAACATCTTGAAATTAAGTTTGTTAAAACATGAGCTTAAAGAGATCACTCAATCCATGGAGGACTGAAGTCATCTATTGGCCCCAGTTGTTTTTTTTTTTTTTTGTGCAAAATCATTTACTGTTTACACGGCAAACAGAGGACATCTGCTGGTCACATACGTGTAAATGCAATGGGAAGAGTCAAAAGCAGATATAAATGACACAAAGCTTTGAAAACTATTAATTTACATATTTATTATTTATCTACAATATCCTGGAATAAATATATCTGTATCTTTGCAGAATATAAACTGCTTTTTCATGATTATCGCACAATCAGCAGAGCAGGACTCAAACTCAAACATAGAATTAAACGTGTAGGGTCCATTAACCATTAGACTACTAAACAGCTTTCGTATGTGTCATACAAGGTGCACATGCAAATGTGGCTTAATACCTTTAAGGGTATTCTGTTACGTCCCTACGCATGCACGAAGGGGCGTTCCCGAGGAGTTCAGGGGCAAAGCGGTTGTGAAGAGTTAAGTTAGCACTTGCCTGTATGTTACCTGCATGTTTGTTTAACAATACAAAGAATTTGTTGAAATCAGAGACTCTTCTGGACGTTTGAATTATTTACATGGTGTCAGAAGCGTTTGACGGACACATTGCTTTTCTGAAAGATGGCCAAGTTTAATCCTCCGGAAAGTTTCGCTTTTGATCGTCCAAATGAATGGGCTGACTGGAAGCAACGTTTCCTGCGATTTCGGCTGGCCACTAAATTGAGTAAAGAGGACGGCGAAGTTCAGGTCAGTTCGCTGATTTATGCCATGGGGCCTGAGGCTGAAAACATTTTCAAGTCTTTCACCTTTGAAACGGAGGGGGATGAGAAGAAGATTGACGTTGTGTTGGGAAAATACGACGCATACTTCTATCCTAAACGCAACGTGATTCACGAGCGCGCTTGTTTTCACCAGAGATCGCAGCGGCCCGGTGAGAAAGCTGAAATGTTTATCAGAGCCCTGTATGAGTTATCAGAACATTGTGACTTCGGTGTAAACAGAGACGAACACATCCGCGATCGCATTGTTGTGGGCATTTTAGACAAGGAACTGTCTCGTAAATTGCAGCTAATGGCTGATCTTACACTTGCCCAAACCATTACAACTGTTCGCCAGTCCGAGGAGGTTGCACTCCAAGTTCACCTGCAGGGGGAGTCACATGCAGCGGTACAGGAGATCCGCGGGAGAGGATTAGGCAGAGGAAAGCCCAAGTGGAAACCTAAAAAGAGAGAAAGTGATTAAGGGGACTCGAAATGTGGAAAATGCGGAAAATTTAAACACAGTGATCCAGAAAGGTGCCCAGCCAGGAACTCTACATGCAACAAGTGTAAGAAGGTGAAACGTGTCGAGGAGAAGGTGAAACGTGTCGAGGAGGTCCACACAGCATTCGGTGAGCACGGAACACTCAAAACCGAACCTGTTAAAATCCAGTTAAGAGATAATGCTGAGCCATACATAGTGCACACAGCTCGTCGCGTCCCGTTGCCCCTACTGCAAAAAGTAAAAGAGGAATTAAAACGCATGGAGGAAAATGAGGTGATTGAGCCTGTGACTGAGCCCACTGACTGGTGTGCGCCAATGGTGCCAGTTCCAAGGAAAAATGGGAAGGTGCGCATCTGTGTTGATTTGAAGAGGTTAAACGAGGCTGTAAGGAGAGAGAGGTACGTCCTTCCTACTGCTGAGGAAATAACCGCTAAACTCAGTGGCGCTACCATGTTCACCTCATTGGATGCTGCCTCTGGGTTTTGGCAGATACCTCTACACCCAGAAAGCACCAGGTTAACCACCTTCATAACACCCTTTGGGAGATATGCGTTTAAAAGACTCCCATTCGGAATCACGAGTGCTCCGGAAATCTTCCAACGTAAAATGACAGAGACCCTCAACGGCCTGGTAGGCATGGCTATCTTCATGGACGATGTCCTCGTGTATGGAGATACTCCAGAGCAGCACGATCAACGTCTCAGCAAGGTGCTGGAAAGGATCGAGTTAGCCGGCCTGAAGCTAAACAAAGAAAAATGTAAGTTTAGGCAGGACCAGCTTCACTTCTTGGGTCATGTCATTGACAAATCAGGTGTGAGACCTGATCCTGACAAAGTCAAGGCAATTCGCGAGCTCCCTCCTCCACAGAACATGCAAGACCTAAAGCGTATTTTGGGCATGTTCAATTATTTAGGGAAATACATTCCAAATTTGTCTACAGTGTGTCAGCCACTTTATGACCTGTTAAAGTCCAAGTCAGTATGGACGTGGGACCACTATCAGCAGGAGGCATTCCAGCGGATTAAAGACATCCTGTCCACTTCTCCAGTCCTGAAGTTTTACGATGTGAACCGACCTACTGCTGTCTCAGCTGACGCCAGCAGTTATGGCGTAGGCGGAGTACTGCTGCAGCTACATGAAGGGGAATGGAAACCTGTGGCATACTGCTCACGTCGCCTCTCTGATGCCGAGACCAGATATGCACAGATTGAGAAGGAGTGTTTGGCGAGCGTCTGGGCCTGTGAGAAATTTGGTAAATACCTGTGTGGCCTTGAGAGCTTCAAATTGGTCACCGACCACAAACCTCTGGTGCCACTAATGAATCAGAAAGACCTGGACAACATGCCAATACGGTGCCAAAGACTACTCATAAGACTTATGAGATTTAAACCAATGGCAGAATATGCACCAGGGAAGACCTTAACAGTGGCCGACACACTCTCACGGAGTCCACTACAGTGCCTGGAAACGGAGACTGACACTCACTCAGACGTAGCATGCTATATAGCAGCCGTTGTAGACGCCCTGCCTGCAACCCCACGCAGGCTTGAGGCCATAAAGACAGCTACAGCAGCCGACTGTAACCTACAATTGGTGTTGCAGTACATAAAGTCAGGGTGGCCAGAGTACATAGGCCAGGTCCCAGCAGCAATCAGAGAGTATTTTCCCATGAAAGCTGAATTATCTGAATGCAATGGGATCGTCATCAGAGGCAGCTGTATGGTAATTCCAGATGTGCTGAGAACGGACATCCTGAACCGAATACACGACGGACACCAGGGTTTGACAAAGTGTAGAGAGCGAGCCCATGCGTCCGTATGGTGGCCCAGCATCTCATCAGCAATCCAACAAAAGGTCCAGTCCTGTCAGGTATGCCGTGAGCTAAAACCCAGCCAGCGGAAAGAACCTCTGATCTCTACCCCCCTTCCTGACCGGCCTTGGAAGAGACTTGCGATGGACCTGTGTGATCATAACAAACACACTTACCTTGTCGTGTCAGATTATTTTTCCCGGTTCTTGGAAATACTCCACCTGCAGACAACCACTGCCTCCCAGGTAATCTTGAAGTTGAAGACAGTGTTTGCAAGATTTGGCTGTCCAGATGAGGTTGTATCTGACAATGGGCCTCAATTTTCATGCCAGGAATTTAAAGAGTTTGCGAGAGATTTCGACTTTATACACTTCACTTCAAGTCCGCACAACCCTCAAGGGAACGGACATGCAGAGAGAGGAGTTCAGACCGCTAAAAGAATCTTGAAGCAGAAAGACCCTCTGCTCGCTCTCATGTGCTTTCGGTCAACGCCTTGCACCACCACTGGCGTGAGCCCGGCAGAGCTTCTCATGGGCCGGAAGATAAAGACAACCCTTCCAACACTGGAGGCAAATCTTCAGCCCCGATGGCCTGATCTGGAAACGGTCAGGACTAAGGATGCATTGGAAAAGGGGAAACAAGCATTCTATTTTAATCAGCGCCATGGAGCTAGGCCCTTGCCTTCTTTAAAGCCAGGTGATCCTGTTCTCATGAAGCTGGACCATCAGAAGGCCTGGAGTTCACCTGCCGTTGTCACTGGAGACAGCACCACACCACGCTCCTTTGTTATTGAAACACCTCAGGGAGCGACTTTGAGACGCAACCGGCGTCACTTGCAGCATGTTCCTCCGGTGGCTGGATACACACACCCTCTAGCTCCAGATGGACTACAGCAAGGAGCTGCCACACAGCAGCCTGACCCTGCAGTCTTTGCTGACGCTGCATCGCCAACCCCCAGTGTCAAACCGCCAGAGACACAGACTGGACTGTTCCATACCCGGTCTGGTAGACTGAGTAAAACAGTTGAAAGGTTGAATCTGTGAAGGTGTGGCTATTTTGTAAAAAAAAAAAATGTTTATCCATGGACTGTAGGGTGGGGAAAAGAGGACTAAAGGGAATTGTTTATTGATTTTGTGCGCTGAAAAGTTTATGGACACTGTGAAGAGCCTACGGATACCAGTGCCTTATTGTTTAATTAAATGCAGTACCGTTCAAATGTTCAGTTATAGGAACTGTCTCAGAGAAAGAAACAAAACTTAAAAGGGGAGATGTCATACAAGGTACACATGTAAATGTGGCTTAATACCTTTAAGGGTATTCTGTTACGTCCCTACGCGCACACGAAGGGGCGTTCTCGAGGAGTTCAGGGGCAAAGTGGTTGTGAAGAGTTAAGTTAGCACTTGCCTGTATGTTACCTGCATGTTTGTTTAACAATACAAAGAATTTGTTGAAATCACAGACTCTTCTGGACGTTTGAATTATTTACAGTATGCACTCACGATCAAGTTTATTCACACTATTGGACATTCCACCGGTCAGACAGTGAGAGCACCTACGGATGTCTTCCCACTGCTCGCACTGCACACTTATCATTGAGCTAGTCTTCTCTGAATGTTTACTCTTTTTCCTGTGCAGTGGCGGAGGATCATTCGCTCTTAATCGGTGAAAGCAAGTGAAATGAAAGGGTTAGTTCACCCAGAAATTAATTATCCCATAATTTACTCATGCTCAAGACATCCTAGGTGTAAAGTACTTTCTTCTTTCAGCCAAATTCTAGTGATTCTAGTTTCTAAAGTTGTAAATATGGATATTTTTCTTATAAAAACACATTGCTTCGCTGGAGCCGAATGGATTACTTTTTTGATGGATGGATGCGCTTTTTTTGGGCTTCAAAATCTAAGGTACCATACACTCCCATTATAAAGCTTGGAAGAGCCAGGATATTTTTTTAATATAACTCAGATTGTATTTGGCTAAAAGAAGAAAGTCATATACACCTAGGATGGCTTGAGGGTGAGTAAATTATGGGATCATTTTCATTTGTGGGTGAACTAACCCTTGAAGCTTTCAAAATCAGAAATAACGTCCAATTCCCATAAATGTACTAATGTTAATAATCATTAGTAAACGTTTAGAAACATTTGTAGATTACCCTTTATATTTTTGTCAGCATTTTATAACGTGTTTGATTTATTTGGTAATTTGTTAATGTATTTTATTTTATTTCTGCATTGAAGGACTTTTATTTTGACATTTGGTACAAAGGGTTACAAGGTAAATGTGTAATGTTTGTTTCACTGATTTATTGCATGATATATAGGTTGCTTTAGCATACAGGTGAGTGTGTTAATGAGATTGTTCAACTAGTGGTCTTTTATAGTGATTGTTTTCCTTTTGTTTGTGTGTGTGCTTTTAGCTCTTAAGATGATTTAATCAAGATTTCTGAAAACATCAGTCAAGGAGTTGACCATCAGTTCAGTGGAGTAGTTACAATGGATGAATAGTTTTTACTTTATATTGGGTACTGCAAAAATTAGATATACACCGATGTATCATCTGCTAATATTGTTCGGCCAATTATTGACCAATATAAAACCATCGGTTTTCATCATGAAAACATAACGTAATTATGGGCCAAGCACCGAAGGTGCTGTAGCACCTATAGTTTTTGTTGTTTTTTAGGGGCCAAGCACCAAAGGTGCTGTAGCCATTATTGGATATGTTTGTGTTATTATGTGCCAAGCACCAAAGGTGCTATGGCAAATATTGTATCTGTTAGTATTATTTGGGGCCAAGCACAGAAGGTTTAGTGTATGACAATGAGTGTTAGACATACACCCAGAGATATTAGTTGGCCACTGTTGTATTGTAACTATATGTTCACACTGGGAAAGACATTGGTTGTCAATCTGTAGTAATGCATGGTATAGCATGAGTTCTGCTAAGTTCTGAAATGTTAGGTAAAAGAAAAAGAACTGCCACAGACTCTTTATTGTGTATGAATTAATTAATCATCATGCTGTAGCACCTATTATTTTCATTGGTTTTCTTTTTAGGGGCAAAGCCTCAAAGAGGCTGTAGCCCCTCTTGCATCCTTTAGTGATGCATCCTTGCATCCTTCAGTGATGGGCACACTGATAGGGGTGGTCATGAATAGCCCCCATACCAAATTTGGGGTCTCTTGGACATACTCTATATCGCCACCACCATGTCAAAATTTCACTTTTCTTTTGGGCATAACTTTTGAACCGTTTGTCCTAAAGACATATTTTTTTTTCTTATTTTTTTTATTACTATCCTACTGATGATTTCCATTAACATTAAAACTCCACCCATTACAGTGGCTGCCATCTTGGATTAAGATGTTTACAATTTCAACCTTTCACATCCTTTGAACTTTGTCTGATTTTCCCAAACAATGGCTCAAAATAATCTCCAGAACGAGCTGCACAGATATGACTTCACTTCATTTTGATTTTTGCAATTGTTGAAAAGTTACCGTATTGTGAAGTTAACGAGGTCGAGGCAACATTTTGTCCTATTGAAGCAAATCTTTGTATGCTTCCTTAGGACCAAGATCTGAGGGTACATGCAGAGATTAGAGACCGCACCACCTATGGGTCAAGAAATTTATAAAATGCTTGTGTTTTTTTGGCCATAACTTTTGAACCGTATGTCTTAAAATCATGAAGTTGGTGTCTCTGGATTCCTTGGGCCATGAAGATTTCAATGATACCATTTCCCATACTGGAGTCATTGTACTGTGCTTGTTGAATGATTGCAGGGCTAATATAATTTTGATTTTCATCTTTGTTGTAAAGTTACTTCAATATGAAGTTGATCGTGGTAACTGCTATTTGGCTGTGCTTACTGTCAGCATGGTATGACACTCTGGTGGCTATCAACCACAAGCCAGCATGGTTCAGTAGATTGTGCACAGAACTGTAATATGGAAAGGTACAGGTTTGAACCCTGCTTGGGATTACTTGTGTGCTGGTGTGCATTTGTTAAATACACCATAGCCACTCTGAGGGTCATATAGGTCATGTAGGCAAATTAGGGGACTTGGCTCCAGAATGGCTGCTTGCAGCTATATTTATTAGGGGCCAAGCACCAAAGGTACTGTGGCACCTATTGTTTTTGTTGGTTTTCTTATTATTTTTATTAGGGGCCAAGCACTGAAGGTGCATAGGCACCTATTGTATCCGTTAGTATTATTAGGGGCTAAGCGCTAATGGTGCTGTGGCACCTAATGTTTTCGTTATTATTATTTCTCCCCAATGGAAGTCAATGGTAGCCGAATCTCAGTTGCCTCTTGTGTCTGAGACATTCAGTCCTTGCATCTTATCATGTGTCTTGTTGAGCGTGTTACCGCAGAGATTATGTGGAGGCTCATGCTATTCTCCACGATATTCACGCACAACTCACCACACGCCCCACTGAGAGCAAGAACCACATAGCAACCACGGGAAGGTTAACCCAACGTGACTCTCCCCACCCTAGCAACTGGGCCAATTGGTTGCTTAGGAAGCCTGACTGGAGTCACTCAGCCACACCTTGATTTGAACATGCTGAGCTATCCATGTCTCTTCAGCCACTATAAAACTGTGGCAATGTGGTCCAGTGGTATGGTGCATAAAACCTGTGCGTGGTGAATATTGAAAGGTTGCTGGTTCAAGACCAGCTTGGAATGACTGGAAAATCTTTGAATAATTGCAAAATGCCTCATGACCTGTTTATTCTTCTTTCTGCTGTGTTTGATATCAGCCATATAAACACTCCACCCTTTTGAATACTTTTTCAATTTAAAACATGCTAACTCACATCTTAGTATATCTCTTCAGTACCTGTAAAATCTGTGGCAATGTAGCATAGCAGGCAGTGAATCATGCCTTTGTGCTCTGGAGATCAAAAGATTGCTGGGTGGCGTCTAGCTTGGGGCAACTTGTAAAATTTTGTGTATTTGCAAATTACATTATGACAGTCTGTTCTTTCTCTCTGCTGTGATATCAGTCATATCATCTCCACAATTTTGAAAAAATGTTTTAATACAAAACCTGATGTCTCTCAGCTTGGTATGATTCTTCAGCACCCATGGTAATGTGGTCCAGTGGTAAGGTGCAACATACCTGTGTGCTGCGGGGATTGAAAGGTTGCCTGTCCAAGATTAGCTTGGGGCACCTGATAAAACTTTGAGTAATTACAAAATACATACATCATGAACAGTTTGTTCTTTCTTTCTGTCATGAAGATTTCAGCAATACCAATTTTCCCATATCAACTATACTGTCTCTCCAACAAATGTATATATTTTTTTCCACCAAAATTATATTTCTTTTAAATACATTGTCTGATTTCAAAGAAAATTGTAATGCATCATCAACATCAATGCCTGATGATACTTGACCAGTTTGGAGACATCGCCACCTATAGTTGAAAAGATAACCTACACTTTATTGCTGACTCTAACCTCAGGAAGTCTCTTTGCTGCTTAATGGGCATGTGAACTGAGTGACTGTGTAATGTTCTTGTGCAGTGTGTCGAAACTCTGACAAAACATCAAGTTAAACCATAGCCAATGAAGACATAGTCGTAGTATGTTTGACCATTTATTGTCACACTTCCTCATTAACATGCTGGTGAAAACTGTAAATAAAAACAATACAAAATATTCAGTGTCCATGTTCTTGACTAAAAATTACATTGTAAATAGCTGTAAATAAGAAATACTTGCACTATAAGCAACAATTGAGGTACTAAGTACCATGATATCATGGCTACTAGAATTGCTGTTAGTTAGTACACAATAGTAAACAAACCGTTCTTTTAATTACTTAACAAACATTATATTTCTTTAACGAAAACATACTAGTATACGATCTACAACATGTCTAATGTCAAATAAATGAACTGACGACATTGCCACTATGATGCTTCATAGCAAATGCAAATGCGTTATTAGAGCGAGCACAACATGACAGTCTCTTCTCTTTTCCACAGAACCGGTAAGCAAGTGACGTCATCGCGTGACACAAATAATATCAATTTTACAAACAGGTTAGATAAAACTGAAAAGTAATTATCAACTTATTTTAAACTAAAAATAGGTACTAGCAAATTTTAAACAAGCCATTTGAAAAAAGCTAAACAAATTCCTTTAGGGCAACACACTCCCCGCCTGACCTATGTGAGGTCACTAAGAAATTGAGGGAGACTAGAACATTAGTCTCTAATTCAATCTTTGGGCAGAAGTAGAACAACTTCTACAATTGGCCTCAGAAAGGTTTTTACATTGCCTTGGTCAATCGTTGTCACCTCAACCTTTCTTACATGGCCATCCTTTCCAGGGAATATGGCAGTGATCCTAGCCATGGGCCAGCAGTTGCGGCCTATCTGCTTGTCCCTGAGCAGAAATACATCTCCAACTTGTAGGTTCCTGCGAGGCATTGTACACTTCTGTCTGTGTTGCAAGGAAGGTAAGTATTCACAGCTCCAGCGGGCCCAGAACTGGTTTGCAAGAGCCTGAACTTGTCTCCATTGCTTTGTGTACAGGTCCTTGTCTGAAAAGTCTCCAGGAGGAGGAGGAACTCCTGTCTTCTTTGTAAGGAGCATCGATGGTGAAAGTATGTAAGGGTCTTCCGGATCTGTAGACACGGGTATGAGTGGCCGTGCATTTATGATAGCTGTGACCTCTGCCATCAGTGTACAAAGCACCTCATGGGTTAGGTGAGCGTTTAGCTGCAGAAACATTGAATCAAGGATTCTTCTGGCAATGCCGATCATGCGCTCCCACGAGCCACCCATGTGAGAGCCATGAGGTGGGTTGAATTCCCAGCTACATCCCTGCTCACTGAGGTACCTCTGCATCATTTTGTCCATCCCAAGCTCCTTGCACGCTCCAATAAATTTGGTTCCACAATCGGATCGGAGCTGTTTCGCAGGGCCTCTGAGTGCGAAGAATCGCCTGAGCGCATTTATGCAGCTAGACGTGTCCATAGACTCAATGACCTCGATGTGCACAGCTCTCGAACTCATACAACTAAACATGATGGCCCACCGTTTGCTCTCTACCTGTCCTCCTCTGGTGCGTCTGGTTGTGACAGACCAGGGTCCAAATACATCGAGCCCCACATACGTGAAAGGAGGGCAGGTTTTGAGGCGTTCGGTTGGCAGGTCCACCATGCGTTGTTCTTCCAGCTTCCCACGCAGCTTGCGACAGGTTATGCATTTGTGAAGTACAGAATTGATTAACGTCTTGCCTCCCAAGATCCACAGTCCTGCTGCCCTAATCGCTCCTTCAGCAGGAAGGAGGGACCGGGAAACCATGAAGTCTGCACTAGGCAGGATGCAGGTAAAGATCTCGATGCATGGTCTGCAGGGTTTTCCTCTGTACGTACATAGTGCCATTGTTTAGGCCTTGAGGACCGACGGATACGTTGGACTCTATTGTGAACATACACGTAGAATCGTCTCGACTCGTTACAAATATAGCCGAGCACTACTTTGCTGTTTGTGTAGAACTTTATGGCATCGAGCTTTACATCTAGATCCCCCTGGATGAGATCTGCCATCTCTACTGCTAGGACGGCGGCGCACAACTCAAGCCTTGGAATCGTAGGTTCGGACAGGGGTGCTAGCTTTGCCTTGCCCATAACAAATCCTACTTCGGTTTGCCCATTTATCTTAAGTGTTTTCAGCTATGCCACAGCCCCTATGGCCTTGGTTGATGCATCTGAGAACACACACACAATTCTATGTGCACTGCTTCAGTGAGTGAGGTTGTTGTGTACATACGCGGAACATGAACCTGTTTTAGGTCTTGGAGCGAATCTTTCCAGGCCTCCCATCTGCTTAGTTTGTCGTCCGGGAGGGGTGTATCCCAGTCTGACAGTTTCGTGGTATGTTCTCTGAGTAGCGCTCTTCCCTGGATCGTGACAGGTGCCAGCAGACCCAGGGGATCAAAAACACTGTTGACGGTGGAGAGGACTCCACGGCGGGTAAATGGTTTGTTCATGGTCGATACGGAGTAGGTGAATGTGTCGGTTGTGATCTCCCACAGTAGACCTAAGCTCCGTTGTGTGGGTGCAGTTTCTCCGCTCAGATCTAAGTCTTTGACTACTGGAGCGCAATCTTCAGGCAGGAAGGCCTCCATGACTGTCTGACAGTTTGATGCAAAATTGTGTAAGCGAAGGTTTGATTCAGCAAGTGAGGCTTGTGTTCATTGAAGCAGGTCAATTGCCTCGGCTTCAGAAGGCACGGATACCAAGCCATCATCAACATAGAAGTGCCTTTCCACAAACATCAAAGTATCCTCACCATGCTCCTGTGCACCCTCTTTGATGGCTCTTCGCAGCCCGTAGATGGCCACAGCAGGAGATGGCCCATTGCCAAAGACGTGAACCTTCATCCGATACTCGACAACTTCCTTGTTGATGTCATTGTCCTTGTGCCATAAAAAACGGAGGAAGTTGCGGTGGTCTTCACACACCAAGAAACAATGGAACATCTGCTGGATGTCCACCATGATTGCAACTTTCTCCTTCCGGAAGCATAGCAAGACGCCAACAAGGGAGTTATTGAGGTCGGGGCCTGTGAGGAGTACATCATTGAGAGAGACACCAGCGTACCGGGCGCTGGAATCAAAGACCACCTAATCTGATTGGGTTTTTGTGGGTGGTAAATTCCAAATGTGGGAAGATACCAGCATTCCTCATTTTCTCTCAGTGGCGGCGCTACCTCAGCATGTCCATTAGTGAAGATCTTTTCCATGAATGCCACATACTGTTGCTGCATCTCAGATTTATTTTTCAGGGTTCGTTGCAGGGATGCAAACCGGTTGACTACTTATTCTTTGTTGTTTGGCAAGGGCCGGCGTGGTTCTCTGAACGGCAGAGGGGCGACCCAACTGTTAGCATCGTCCCTGTAGACGTTTGTGTCCATTATATTTAAGAAGGCAATGTCATCCATTGATGTAGCAGGTTTGTTGTCATGCTCGGTTCGGTTGAACACTGTCTGTTCCAGCATCTTCTCAGTTACTTTACCAGACATGTAACAGCTTCTCTGCGTCTCCTTGACATGCATGAAGCTTGTGCAGGGCTGAAAAAGTGAATGGCGACCACTGTCCAGCACATTGGTCTTTAATGTGTTGACCGTTGGCTTATGTACATTACCCAGGCACACCTCTCCTATTACTACCCATCCTAGGTCCAGTCGTTGGGCAAAGGGGGCATTGTTTGGTCCATTGACCTGCTGCCTGACCTTCTGTGCCCTAATGACATCTCTTCCGAGTAGCAGAAGTATTTCTGCTTCTGGTTCCAATTCTGGGATGTGCTTTGCAATGTGTCGGAGATGAGGCTGGTGTAGAACTGCACTTGGTGTTGGAATCTCAGACCGATTGTTCAAGATCTCATGACACTCAATAAGTGGCGGAAGAGAGATGAGAACCTTGCCATCCAGTGACTCGATCCGGAATCCTTCTGCCTTCCTACCGGATGTTTCTACGATGCCAGAGCAAGTTCTGAGATGATTTGAGAATGGTTTGCTCTCCACACTGAATAGTTCGAAGAACTCTGGTCTGGCTAATGAGCGGTTGCTCTGGTCATCCAGAATTACATAGGTTTTTATGCCCATATCCTTGGAACCCTCGGGGTATAACTTTACGAGGCAGATCTTTAAGCATGAGCGGCTCCACTGGCCTGGACTGCATACTTCAGTGCAGGTTGTTCTAACAGACGTATTAGCATAATCTTCTCCCTCCCCGCCGTGCTCTCGTGACGACGAAGGAGCCTTGATTGATTGAGGTGTTGGGCCAGGGTGCATGGCCGCATCATGATTTGTGCTGTCACATTCAGAGCACTTAACAGAGGACTTGCATTCTTTGGCAAGGTGGGAAGTTGAAGAACAGCACTTGAAACATATTCCTTTCTCCTTGAGGAAAGCTTTTCTTTCATCAAGGAGTTTGTTTCTGAATGTTCTGCATTTTTTCAAAGGGTGGGGTTTGTTATGTAGTGGGCAGTTTTTGTTAGGGTCGTCATTGTTTGTAGACACATTCGTTTTGTGCACTGAGATGGATTTGTTGATATTAATATTCTTCATACCAGATTTGTCTGGTTTTGTAGGTGTTGTAACACTGCTTTGATGCATGAAGCTTGGGTCGTTTCGCTTCTTTGCCTCATAGCACACAAAGTTGCAAAAATACTCAAAAGGAGGGAAGCGACCATGGTTCTCTTCTTTGTACCATGTTCCAGAAGATACCCACTTCTCCTGAAGCCCAAATGGAAGCTTGTCTACAATTGGTCCAATTCCACGCGAAGTGTCGACATATGACAGACCGGTGAGGTAACCGTCTTCTTTAGCGCCTTGGATCTCCATAAGCAAATCCCCAAGTTCACGTAATTTTATTCCAGGCACTAGCCTGCCTGGAATAAATATATCTGTATCTTTGCAGAATATAAACTGCTTTTTCATGATTATCGCACAATCAGCAGAGCAGGACTCAAACTCAAACATAGAATTAAACGTGTAGGGTCCATTAACCATTAGACTACTAAACAGCTTTCGTATGTGTCATACAAGGTGCACATGCAAATGTGGCTTAATACCTTTAAGGGTATTCTGTTACGTCCCTACGCATGCACGAAGTGGGCGTTCCCGAGGAGTTCAGGGGCAAAGCGGTTGTGAAGAGTTAAGTTAGCACTTGCCTGTATGTTACCTGGGCATGTTTGTTTAACAATACAAAGAATTTGTTGAAATCAGAGACTCTTCTGGACGTTTGAATTATTTACATGGTGTCAGAAGCGTTTGACGGACACATTGCTTTCTGAAAGATGGCCAAGTTTAATCCTCCGGAAAGTTTCGCTTTTGATCGTCACAATGAATGGGCTGACTGGAAGCAACGTTTCCTGCGATTTCGGCTGGCCGACTAAATTGAGTAAAGAGGACGGCGAAGTTCAGGTCAGTTCGCTGATTTATGCATGGGGCCTGAGTGCTGCAACATTTTCAAGTCTTTCATCCTTTGAAAACGGAGGGGGGGATGAGAAGAAGAATTGACGTTGTGTTGGAAAATACCGACGCATACTTCTATCCTAAACGCAACGTGATTCACGGAGCGCGCTTGTTTTCACCAGAGATCGCAGCGGCCCGGTGAGAAAGCTGAAATGTTTATCAGAGCCTAGTATGAGTTATTCAGAACATTGTGACTTCGGTGTAAACAGAGACGAACACATCCGCGATCGCATTGTTGTGGGCATTTTAGACAAGGACTGTCTCGTAAATTGCAGCTAATGGCTGATCTTACACTTGCCCAAACCATTACAACTGTTCGCCAGTCCGAGGAGGTTGCACTCACAAGTTCACCTGCAGGGGGAGTCACATGCAGCGGTACATGGAGATCCGCGGGAGAGGGTATTAGCAGAGAGGAAAGCCCAAGTTGGAACCTAAAAAGAGAGAAAGTGCTTAAGGGGACTCGAAATGTGGAAAATGCGGAAAATTTAAACACAGTGATCCAGAAAGGTGCCCAGCCAGGAACTCTACATGCAACAAGTGTTAGAAGGTGTGAAGAAACGTGTCGAGGGGGATGGGAAGGTGAAACGTGATCGAGGAGGTCCACACAGCATTCGGTGAGCACGGAACACTCAAAACCGAACCTGTTAAAATCCAGTTAAGAGATAATGCTGAGCCATACATAGTGCACACAGCTCGTCGCGTCCCGTTGCCCCTACTGCCAAAAAGTAAAAGAGGAATTAAAACGCATGGAGGAAAATGAGGTGATTGAGCCTGTGACTGAGCCCACTGACTGGTGTGCGCCAATGGTGCCAGTTCCAAGGAAAAATGTGGGAAGGTGCGCATCTGTGTTGATTGAAAGAGGGTTAAACGAGGCTGTAAGGAGAGAGCGGTACGTCCTTCCTAACTGCTGAGGAAAATAACCGCTAAACTCAGTGGCGCTACCATGTTCACCTCATGGATGCTGCCTCTGTGGTTTTGGCAGATACCTCTACACCCAGAAAGCACCAGGTTAACCACCTTCATAACACCCTTTGGGGAGATATGCGTTTTAAAAGACTCCCATTCGTAATCACGAGTGCTCCGGAAATGAAATCTCAACGTAAAATGACAGAGACCCTCAACGGCCTTGGTAGGCATGGCTATCTTCGATGACGAATGTCCTCGTGTATGGAGATACTCCAGAGCAGCACGATCAACGTCTCAGCAAGGTGCTGGAAAGGATCGAGTTTAGCCGGCCTGAAGCTAAACAAAGAAAAATGTTAAGTTTAGGCAGGACCAGCTTCACTTCTTGGGTCATGTCATTGGACAAATCAGGTGTGAGACCTGATCCTGACAAAGTCAAGGCAATTCGCGAGCTCCCTCCTCCACAGAACATGCAAGACCCTAAAGCGTATTTTGGGCATGTTCAATTATTTAGGGGAAATACATTCCAAATTTGTCTACAGTGTGTCAGCCACTTTATGACCTGTTAAAGTCCAAGTCAGTATGGACGTGGGACCACTATCAGCAGGAGGCATTCCAGCGGATTAAAGACATCCTGTCCACTCTCCAGTCCTGAAGTTTTACGATGTGAACCGACCTACTGCTGTCTCAGCTGACGCCAGCAGTTATGGCGTAGGCGGAGTAACTGCTGCAGCTACAATGAAGGGGAATGGAAACATGTGGAATACTGCTCTACGTCGCCTCTCTGATGCCGAGGACCAGATATGCACAGATTGAGAAGGAGTGTTTGGCGAGCTGTCTGGGCCTGTGAGAAATTTGGTACAATACCTGTGTGGCCTTGAGAGCTTCAAATTGGTCACCGACCACAAACCTCTGGTGCCACTAATGAATCAGAAAGACCTGGACAACATGCCAATACGGTGCCAAAGACTACTCATAAGACTTATGAGATTTAAACCAATGGCAGAATATGCGACCAGGGAAGACCTAACAGTGGCCGACACACTCTCACGGAGTCCACTACAGTGCCTGGAAACGGAGACTGACACTCACTCAGACGTAGCATGCTATATAGCAGCCGTTGTAGACGCCCTGCTGCAACCCCACGCAGGCTTGAGGCCATAAAGACAGCTACAGCAGCCGACTGTAACCTACAATTGGTGTTGCTAGTACTATAAGTCAGGGTGGCCAGAGTACTTAGGCCAGGTTCCCAGCAGCAATCAGAGAGTATTTTCCCATGAAAGCTGAATTATCTGAATGCAATGGGATCGTCATCAGAGGCAGCTGTATGGTAATTCCAGATGTGCTGAGAACGGACATCCTGAACCGAATACACGACGACGACCAGGGTTTGACAAAGTGTAGAGAGCGAGCCCATGCGTCCGATATGGTGCCCAGCATCTCATCAGCAATCCAACAAAAAGGTCCAGTCCTGTCAGGTATGCCGTGAGCTAAAACCCAGCCAGCGGGAAAGAACCTCTGATCTCTACCCCCTTCCTGACCGGCCTTGGAAGAGACTTGCGATGGACCTGTGTGATCATAACAAACACACTTACCTTGTCGTGTCAGATTATTTTTCCGAGGTTCTTGGAAATACTCCACCTGCAGACAACCACTGCCTCCCAGTAATCTTTGAAGTTGAAGACAGTGTTTGCAAGATTTGGCTGTCCAGATGAGGTTGTATCTGACAATGGGCCTCAATTTTCATGCCAGGAATTTAAAGAGTTTGCGAGAGATTTCGACTTTATACACTTCACTTCAAGTCTCGCACAACCCTCAAGGGAACGGACATGCAGAGAGAGGAGTTCAGACCGCTAAAAGAATCTTGAAGCAGAAAGACCCTCTGCTCGCTCTCATGTGCTTTCGGTCAGACGCCTTGCACCACCACTGGCGGTGAGCCCGGCAGAGCTTCTCATGGGCCGGAAGATAAAGACAACCCTTCCAACACTGGAGGCCAAATCTTCATGCCCCGATGGCCTGATCCTGGAAACGGTCAAGGACTTAAGGGATTGCATTGGTAAGGGAAGGGGAAACAAGCATTCTATTTTAATCAGCGCCATGGAGCTAGGCCCTTGTCCTTCTTTAAAGCCAGGTGATCCTGTTCTCATGAAAGCTGTGACCATCAGAAGGCCTGGAAGTTCACCTGCCGTTGTCACTGGAGACAGCACCACACCACGCTCCTTTGTTATTGAAACACCTCAGGGAGCGACTTTTGAGACGCAACCGGCGTCACTTGCAGCATGTTCCTCCGGTGGCTGGATACACACACCCTCTAGCTCCCCAGATGGACTACAGCAAGGAGCTGCCACACAGCAGCCTGACCCTGCAGTCTTTGCTGACGCTGCAATCGCCAACCCCCAGTGTCAAACCGCCAGAGACACAGACTGGACTGTTCCATACCCGGTCTGGTAGACTGAGTAAAACAGTTGAAAGGTTGAATCTGTGAAGGTGTGGCTATTTTGTAAAAAAAAAAAATGTTTATCCATGGACTGTAGGGTGGGGAAAAGAGGACTTAAAGGGAATTGTTTATTGATTTTGTGCGCTGAAAAAGTTTATGGACACTGTGAAGAGCCTACGGATACCAGTGCCTTATTGTTTAATTAAATGCAGTACCGTTCAAATGTTTCAGTTATAGGAACTGTCTCAGAGAAAGAAACAAAACTTAAAAGGGGAGATGTCATACAAGGTACACATGTAAATGTGGCTTAATACCTTTAAGTGTATTCTGTTACGTCCCTACGCGCACACGAAGGGGCGTGTTCTCGAGGAGTTCAGGGGCAAAGTGGTTGTGTCTTCTGGACGTTTGAATTATTTACAGTATGCACTCACGATCAAGTTTATTCACACTATTGGACATTCCACCGGTCAGACAGTGAGAGCACCTACGGATGTCTTCCCACTGCTCGCACTGCACACTTATCATTGAGCTAGTCTTCTCTGAATGTTTACTCTTTTTCCTGTGCAGTGGCGGAGGATCATTCGCTCTTAATCGGTGAAAGCAAGTGAAATGAAAGGGTTAGTTCACCCAGAAATTAATTATCCCATAATTTACTCATGCTCAAGACATCCTAGGTGTAAAGTACTTTCTTCTTTCAGCCAAATTCTAGTGATTCTAGTTTCTAAAGTTGTAAATATGGATATTTTTCTTATAAAAACACATTGCTTCGCTGGAGCCGAATGGATTACTTTTTTGATGGATGGATGCGCTTTTTTTGGGCTTCAAAATCTAAGGTACCATACACTCCCATTATAAAGCTTGGAAGAGCCAGGATATTTTTTTAATATAACTCAGATTGTATTTGGCTAAAAGAAGAAAGTCATATACACCTAGGATGGCTTGAGGGTGAGTAAATTATGGGATCATTTTCATTTGTGGGTGAACTAACCCTTGAAGCTTTCAAATCAGAAATAACGTCCAATTCCCATAAATGTACTAATGTTAATAATCATTAGTAAACGTTTAGAAACATTTGTAGATTACCCTTTATATTTTTGTCAGCATTTTATAACGTGTTTGATTTATTTGGTAATTTGTTAATGTATTTTATTTTATTTCTGCATTGAAGGACTTTTATTTTGACATTTGGTACAAAGGGTTACAAGGTAAATGTGTAATGTTTGTTTCACTGATTTATTGCATGATATATAGGTTGCTTTAGCATACAGGTGAGTGTGTTAATGAGATTGTTCAACTAGTGGTCTTTTATAGTGATTGTTTTCCTTTTGTTTGTGTGTGTGCTTTTAGCTCTTAAGATGATTTAATCAAGATTTCTGAAAACATCAGTCAAGGAGTTGACCATCAGTTCAGTGGAGTAGTTACAATGGATGAATAGTTTTTACTTTATATTGGGTACTGCAAAAATTAGATATACACCGATGTATCATCTGCTAATATTGTTCGGCCAATTATTGACCAATATAAAACCATCGGTTTTCATCATGAAAACATAACGTAATTATGGGCCAAGCACCGAAGGTGCTGTAGCACCTATAGTTTTTGTTGTTTTTTAGGGGCCAAGCACCAAAGGTGCTGTAGCCATTATTGGATATGTTTGTGTTATTATGTGCCAAGCACCAAAGGTGCTATGGCAAATATTGTATCTGTTAGTATTATTTGGGGCCAAGCACAGAAGGTTTAGTGTATGACAATGAGTGTTAGACATACACCCAGAGATATTAGTTGGCCACTGTTGTATTGTAACTATATGTTCACACTGGGAAAGACATTGGTTGTCAATCTGTAGTAATGCATGGTATAGCATGAGTTCTGCTAAGTTCTGAAATGTTAGGTAAAAGAAAAAGAACTGCCACAGACTCTTTATTGTGTATGAATTAATTAATCATCATGCTGTAGCACCTATTATTTTCATTGGTTTCTTTTTAGGGGCAAAGCCTCAAAGAGGCTGTAGCCCCTCTTGCATCCTTTAGTGATGCATCCTTGCATCCTTCAGTGATGGGCACACTGATAGGGGTGGTCATGAATAGCCCCCATACCAAATTTGGGGTCTCTTGGACATACTCTATATCGCCACCACCATGTCAAAATTTCACTTTCTTTTGGGCATAACTTTTGAACCGTTTGTCCTAAAGACATATTTTTTTTTCTTATTTTTTTTATTACTATCCTACTGATGATTTCCATTAACATTAAAACTCCACCCATTACAGTGGCTGCCATCTTGGATTAAGATGTTTACAATTTCAACCTTTCACATCCTTTGAACTTTGTCTGATTTTCCCAAACAATGGCTCAAAATAATCTCCAGAACGAGCTGCACAGATATGACTTCACTTCATTTTGATTTTTGCAATTGTTGAAAAGTTACCGTATTGTGAAGTTAACGAGGTCGAGGCAACATTTTGTCCTATTGAAGCAAATCTTTGTATGCTTCCTTAGGACCAAGATCTGAGGGTACATGCAGAGATTAGAGACCGCACCACCTATGGGTCAAGAAATTTATAAAATGCTTGTGTTTTTTTGGCCATAACTTTTGAACCGTATGTCTTAAAATCATGAAGTTGGTGTCTCTGGATTCCTTGGGCCATGAAGATTTCAATGATACCATTTCCCATACTGGAGTCATTGTACTGTGCTTGTTGAATGATTGCAGGGCTAATATAATTTGATTTTCATCTTTGTTGTAAAGTTACTTCAATATGAAGTTGATCGTGGGTAACTGCTATTTGGCTGTGCTTACTGTCAGCATGGTATGACACTCTGGTGGCTATCAACCACAAGCCAGCATGGTTCAGTAGATTGTGCACAGAACTGTAATATGGAAAGGTACAGGTTTGAACCCTGCTTGGGATTACTTGTGTGCTGGTGTGCATTTGTTAAATACACCATAGCCACTCTGAGGGTCATATAGGTCATGTAGGCAAATTAGGGGACTTGGCTCCAGAATGGCTGCTCTTGCAGCTATATTTATTAGGGGCCAAGCACCAAAGGTACTGTGGCACCTATTGTTTTTGTTGGTTTTCTTATTATTTTTATTAGGGGCCAAGCACTGAAGGTGCATAGGCACCTATTGTATCCGTTAGTATTATTAGGGGCTAAGCGCTAATGGTGCTGTGGCACCTAATGTTTTCGTTATTATTATTTCTCCCCAATGGAAGTCAATGGTAGCCGAATCTCAGTTGCCTCTTGTGTCTGAGACATTCAGTCCTTGCATCTTATCATGTGTCTTGTTGAGCGTGTTACCGCAGAGATTATGTGGAGGCTCATGCTATTCTCCACGATATTCACGCACAACTCACCACACGCCCCACTGAGAGCAAGAACCACATAGCAACCACGGGAAGGTTAACCCAACGTGACTCTCCCCACCCTAGCAACTGGGCCAATTGGTTGCTTAGGAAGCCTGACTGGAGTCACTCAGCCACACCTTGATTTGAACATGCTGAGCTATCCATGTCTCTTCAGCCACTATAAAACTGTGGCAATGTGGTCCAGTGGTATGGTGCATAAAACCTGTGCGTGGTGAATATTGAAAGGTTGCTGGTTCAAGACCAGCTTGGAATGACTGGAAAATCTTTGAATAATTGCAAAATGCCTCATGACCTGTTTATTCTTCTTTCTGCTGTGTTTGATATCAGCCATATAAACACTCCACCCTTTTGAATACTTTTTCAATTTAAAACATGCTAACTCACATCTTAGTATATCTCTTCAGTACCTGTAAAATCTGTGGCAATGTAGCATAGCAGGCAGTGAATCATGCCTTTGTGCTCTGGAGATCAAAAGATTGCTGGGTGGCGTCTAGCTTGGGGCAACTTGTAAAATTTTGTGTATTTGCAAATTACATTATGACAGTCTGTTCTTTCTCTCTGCTGTGATATCAGTCATATCATCTCCACAATTTTGAAAAAATGTTTTAATACAAAACCTGATGTCTCTCAGCTTGGTATGATTCTTCAGCACCCATGGTAATGTGGTCCAGTGGTAAGGTGCAACATACCTGTGTGCTGCGGGGATTGAAAGGTTGCCTGTCCAAGATTAGCTTGGGGCACCTGATAAAACTTTGAGTAATTACAAAATACATACATCATGAACAGTTTGTTCTTTCTTTCTGTCATGAAGATTTCAGCAATACCAATTTTCCCATATCAACTATACTGTCTCTCCAACAAATGTATATATTTTTTTCCACCAAAATTATATTTCTTTTAAATACATTGTCTGATTTCAAAGAAAATTGTAATGCATCATCAACATCAATGCCTGATGATACTTGACCAGTTTGGAGACATCGCCACCTATAGTTGAAAAGATAACCTACACTTTATTGCTGACTCTAACCTCAGGAAGTCTCTTTGCTGCTTAATGGGCATGTGAACTGAGTGACTGTGTAATGTTCTTGTGCAGTGTGTCGAAACTCTGACAAAACATCAAGTTAAACCATAGCCAATGAAGACATAGTCGTAGTATGTTTGACCATTTATTGTCACACTTCCTCATTAACATGCTGGTGAAAACTGTAAATAAAAACAATACAAAATATTCAGTGTCCATGTTCTTGACTAAAAATTACATTGTAAATAGCTGTAAATAAGAAATACTTGCACTATAAGCAACAATTGAGGTACTAAGTACCATGATATCATGGCTACTAGAATTGCTGTTAGTTAGTACACAATAGTAAACAAACCGTTCTTTTAATTACTTAACAAACATTATATTTCTTTAACGAAAACATACTAGTATACGATCTACAACATGTCTAATGTCAAATAAATGAACTGACGACATTGCCACTATGATGCTTCATAGCAAATGCAAATGCGTTATTAGAGCGAGCACAACATGACAGTCTCTTCTCTTTTCCACAGAACCGGTAAGCAAGTGACGTCATCGCGTGACACAAATAATATCAATTTTACAAACAGGTTAGATAAAACTGAAAAGTAATTATCAACTTATTTTAAACTAAAAATAGGTACTAGCAAATTTTAAACAAGCCATTTGAAAAAAGCTAAACAAATTCCTTTAGGGCAACACACTCCCCGCCTGACCTATGTGAGGTCACTAAGAAATTGAGGGAGACTAGAACATTAGTCTCTAATTCAATCTTTGGGCAGAAGTAGAACAACTTCTACAATTGGCCTCAGAAAGGTTTTTACATTGCCTTGGTCAATCGTTGTCACCTCAACCTTTCTTACATGGCCATCCTTTCCAGGGAATATGGCAGTGATCCTAGCCATGGGCCAGCAGTTGCGGCCTATCTGCTTGTCCCTGAGCAGAAATACATCTCCAACTTGTAGGTTCCTGCGAGGCATTGTACACTTCTGTCTGTGTTGCAAGGAAGGTAAGTATTCACAGCTCCAGCGGGCCCAGAACTGGTTTGCAAGAGCCTGAACTTGTCTCCATTGCTTTGTGTACAGGTCCTTGTCTGAAAAGTCTCCAGGAGGAGGAGGAACTCCTGTCTTCTTTGTAAGGAGCATCGATGGTGAAAGTATGTAAGGGTCTTCCGGATCTGTAGACACGGGTATGAGTGGCCGTGCATTTATGATAGCTGTGACCTCTGCCATCAGTGTACAAAGCACCTCATGGGTTAGGTGAGCGTTTAGCTGCAGAAACATTGAATCAAGGATTCTTCTGGCAATGCCGATCATGCGCTCCCACGAGCCACCCATGTGAGAGCCATGAGGTGGGTTGAATTCCCAGCTACATCCCTGCTCACTGAGGTACCTCTGCATCATTTTGTCCATCCCAAGCTCCTTGCACGCTCCAATAAATTTGGTTCCACAATCGGATCGGAGCTGTTTCGCAGGGCCTCTGAGTGCGAAGAATCGCCTGAGCGCATTTATGCAGCTAGACGTGTCCATAGACTCAATGACCTCGATGTGCACAGCTCTCGAACTCATACAACTAAACATGATGGCCCACCGTTTGCTCTCTACCTGTCCTCCTCTGGTGCGTCTGGTTGTGACAGACCAGGGTCCAAATACATCGAGCCCCACATACGTGAAAGGAGGGCAGGTTTTGAGGCGTTCGGTTGGCAGGTCCACCATGCGTTGTTCTTCCAGCTTCCCACGCAGCTTGCGACAGGTTATGCATTTGTGAAGTACAGAATTGATTAACGTCTTGCCTCCCAAGATCCACAGTCCTGCTGCCCTAATCGCTCCTTCAGCAGGAAGGAGGGACCGGGAAACCATGAAGTCTGCACTAGGCAGGATGCAGGTAAAGATCTCGATGCATGGTCTGCAGGGTTTTCCTCTGTACGTACATAGTGCCATTGTTTAGGCCTTGAGGACCGACGGATACGTTGGACTCTATTGTGAACATACACGTAGAATCGTCTCGACTCGTTACAAATATAGCCGAGCACTACTTTGCTGTTTGTGTAGAACTTTATGGCATCGAGCTTTACATCTAGATCCCCCTGGATGAGATCTGCCATCTCTACTGCTAGGACGGCGGCGCACAACTCAAGCCTTGGAATCGTAGGTTCGGACAGGGGTGCTAGCTTTGCCTTGCCCATAACAAATCCTACTTCGGTTTGCCCATTTATCTTAAGTGTTTTCAGCTATGCCACAGCCCCTATGGCCTTGGTTGATGCATCTGAGAACACACACACAATTCTATGTGCACTGCTTCAGTGAGTGAGGTTGTTGTGTACATACGCGGAACATGAACCTGTTTTAGGTCTTGGAGCGAATCTTTCCAGGCCTCCCATCTGCTTAGTTTGTCGTCCGGGAGGGGTGTATCCCAGTCTGACAGTTTCGTGGTATGTTCTCTGAGTAGCGCTCTTCCCTGGATCGTGACAGGTGCCAGCAGACCCAGGGGATCAAAAACACTGTTGACGGTGGAGAGGACTCCACGGCGGGTAAATGGTTTGTTCATGGTCGATACGGAGTAGGTGAATGTGTCGGTTGTGATCTCCCACAGTAGACCTAAGCTCCGTTGTGTGGGTGCAGTTTCTCCGCTCAGATCTAAGTCTTTGACTACTGGAGCGCAATCTTCAGGCAGGAAGGCCTCCATGACTGTCTGACAGTTTGATGCAAAATTGTGTAAGCGAAGGTTTGATTCAGCAAGTGAGGCTTGTGTTCATTGAAGCAGGTCAATTGCCTCGGCTTCAGAAGGCACGGATACCAAGCCATCATCAACATAGAAGTGCCTTTCCACAAACATCAAAGTATCCTCACCATGCTCCTGTGCACCCTCTTTGATGGCTCTTCGCAGCCCGTAGATGGCCACAGCAGGAGATGGCCCATTGCCAAAGACGTGAACCTTCATCCGATACTCGACAACTTCCTTGTTGATGTCATTGTCCTTGTGCCATAAAAAACGGAGGAAGTTGCGGTGGTCTTCACACACCAAGAAACAATGGAACATCTGCTGGATGTCCACCATGATTGCAACTTTCTCCTTCCGGAAGCATAGCAAGACGCCAACAAGGGAGTTATTGAGGTCGGGGCCTGTGAGGAGTACATCATTGAGAGAGACACCAGCGTACCGGGCGCTGGAATCAAAGACCACCTAATCTGATTGGGTTTTTGTGGGTGGTAAATTCCAAATGTGGGAAGATACCAGCATTCCTCATTTTCTCTCAGTGGCGGCGCTACCTCAGCATGTCCATTAGTGAAGATCTTTTCCATGAATGCCACATACTGTTGCTGCATCTCAGATTTATTTTTCAGGGTTCGTTGCAGGGATGCAAACCGGTTGACTACTTATTCTTTGTTGTTTGGCAAGGGCCGGCGTGGTTCTCTGAACGGCAGAGGGGCGACCCAACTGTTAGCATCGTCCCTGTAGACGTTTGTGTCCATTATATTTAAGAAGGCAATGTCATCCATTGATGTAGCAGGTTTGTTGTCATGCTCGGTTCGGTTGAACACTGTCTGTTCCAGCATCTTCTCAGTTACTTTACCAGACATGTAACAGCTTCTCTGCGTCTCCTTGACATGCATGAAGCTTGTGCAGGGCTGAAAAAGTGAATGGCGACCACTGTCCAGCACATTGGTCTTTAATGTGTTGACCGTTGGCTTATGTACATTACCCAGGCACACCTCTCCTATTACTACCCATCCTAGGTCCAGTCGTTGGGCAAAGGGGGCATTGTTTGGTCCATTGACCTGCTGCCTGACCTTCTGTGCCCTAATGACATCTCTTCCGAGTAGCAGAAGTATTTCTGCTTCTGGTTCCAATTCTGGGATGTGCTTTGCAATGTGTCGGAGATGAGGCTGGTGTAGAACTGCACTTGGTGTTGGAATCTCAGACCGATTGTTCAAGATCTCATGACACTCAATAAGTGGCGGAAGAGAGATGAGAACCTTGCCATCCAGTGACTCGATCCGGAATCCTTCTGCCTTCCTACCGGATGTTTCTACGATGCCAGAGCAAGTTCTGAGATGATTTGAGAATGGTTTGCTCTCCACACTGAATAGTTCGAAGAACTCTGGTCTGGCTAATGAGCGGTTGCTCTGGTCATCCAGAATTACATAGGTTTTTATGCCCATATCCTTGGAACCCTCGGGGTATAACTTTACGAGGCAGATCTTTAAGCATGAGCGGCTCCACTGGCCTGGACTGCATACTTCAGTGCAGGTTGTTCTAACAGACGTATTAGCATAATCTTCTCCCTCCCCGCCGTGCTCTCGTGACGACGAAGGAGCCTTGATTGATTGAGGTGTTGGGCCAGGGTGCATGGCCGCATCATGATTTGTGCTGTCACATTCAGAGCACTTAACAGAGGACTTGCATTCTTTGGCAAGGTGGGAAGTTGAAGAACAGCACTTGAAACATATTCCTTTCTCCTTGAGGAAAGCTTTTCTTTCATCAAGGAGTTTGTTTCTGAATGTTCTGCATTTTTTCAAAGGGTGGGGTTTGTTATGTAGTGGGCAGTTTTTGTTAGGGTCGTCATTGTTTGTAGACACATTCGTTTTGTGCACTGAGATGGATTTGTTGATATTAATATTCTTCATACCAGATTTGTCTGGTTTTGTAGGTGTTGTAACACTGCTTTGATGCATGAAGCTTGGGTCGTTTCGCTTCTTTGCCTCATAGCACACAAAGTTGCAAAAATACTCAAAAGGAGGGAAGCGACCATGGTTCTCTTCTTTGTACCATGTTCCAGAAGATACCCACTTCTCCTGAAGCCCAAATGGAAGCTTGTCTACAATTGGTCCAATTCCACGCGAAGTGTCGACATATGACAGACCGGTGAGGTAACCGTCTTCTTTAGCGCCTTGGATCTCCATAAGCAAATCCCCAAGTTCACGTAATTTGGAATGGTCCTTGGCTGGAATCTTAGGAAAACAGTCCAACCGCTGAAAAAGTGACTTTTCAATGATTTCGGGGGCAGAATAGCACTCACGTAGTCTCTCCCATGCTTTGTATAAATCTAGATTGGGGTTGTTGACATGCACTGAGCGTATGTGTTTCACCTGTTCACCAGATTCCTTTCCTAGCCATTTAGTCATGAGGTCCAATTCTTGGGTTGCTGTGAGGTGAACTTCACCAGCTGCACTGGTGAATGAGGAGTAACATGACCGAACATTCTCGGGCTTATCGTCAAATTGGTACAGTCCTGAATTTACGAGGTCTCTTCGTGCCAAATACTGTGCCAAAGGCTCCGCCAGAGGTGGTGTGCTAGCCTGAGGAATGTGTCGCGGAACATATGACTGATCATGTGTGTTCATGTTAGAGTTTGTTCTTCTGACCTCAGACTTTGTCGCAACTGTAGTCTGATCAGATAAGCTTGGTGCAAGTAAGTGCATATTGACAGCCTTTTCAGACTTCGGCTTGTTTTTGATTGGTTGTGATTGAGACATGTCATTCACGGGTGGATGCTATGTTACGAAGCTGTCATGTGATCCTACTTGAAATGGGGGTGCAACAGGTAAGACCGATACGAGTGAGGAGGGAGAATGATTCTGAAGGTTGATTTGAGATTGGACATATTCACTAGTGCGTTCGATTTGAACCCTTTCTGATTCAAATTTTCCACTTCCGACTACAGCATGTATTGCTTCAGCATCTTCCAGCACTTGCGCCTCCACCGTGGCTGCATCAGCTTCCCATTGTAGCGTTAGCACTTCCAACTCTGTATCTATTCTTACTGTTTCCAGCTGATTCTGAGCATCTCTTGTGATCCTTTCTGCTTCTCTGGCGGCCTTTTCCATTTTCAGTTTAGCCTCTTGGCTAGCATATGATGCTCTCACCTTGGAGGCTTCTGCTTTAGCCCTGGCGCGGGCAACACTTTCCGATGATGCAGACGTTTTGCTGCTCTTAGCACTGGACACAGACGACTTGACGCTCGTTGCCATCACAATCACTTTGAAACATCAAATAATGTCTTTTCACTGTAATGTTCTTGTGCAGTGTGTCGAAACTCTGACAAAACATCAAGTTAAACCATAGCCAATGACGACATAGTCGTAGTATGTTTGACCATTTACTGTCACACTTCCTCATTAACATGCTGGTGAAAACTGTAAATAAAAACAATACAAAATATTCAGTGTCCATGTTCTTGACTAAACATTACATTGTAAATAGCTGTAAATAAGAAATACTTGCACTATAAGCAACAATTGAGGTACTAAGTACCATGGTATCATGGCTACTAGAATTGCTGTTAGTTAGTACACAATACTAAACAAACCGTTCTTTTAATTACTTAACGAACATTATATTTCTTTAACGAAAACATACTAGTATACGATCTTCAACATGTCTAATGTCAAATAAATGAACTTACGACATTGCCTCTATGATGCTTCATAGCAAATGCAAATGCGTTATTAGACCCGAGCACAACATGACAGTCTCTTCTCTTTTCCACAGAACCGGGAAGCGCTTAACAGGGAGTGACGTCATCACGTGACACAAATAATATCAATTTTACAAACAGGTTTGATAAAACTGAAAAGTAATTATCAACTTATTTTAAACTAAAAATAGGTACTAGCAAATTTTAAATAAGCCATTTGAAAAAAGCTAAACAAATTCCTTTAGGGCAACACAGACTGAGTGTGTTAAAGCGCTGACTCACAGTTTAAAAGGTTTTGGGTCTGAGTCCCAGGTGAACTGGGGATAGCGTTGATGTTCTATTGTACTGGAGGTCTTTGAATTGTGTTTACATAATAGATGCAGGGCACATCACAGATAATTTCTCTTTGCAGGTAAACTTATTATTCTTTATCTTATTGTTGTTCTTCTGATATATATGGCTGTGATATCTTTTGAAAGGACTGAGTAATTTTGAGACAATGTCAACTGTAGTTCAAAAGAATATGATCTGTTTATCATGGTTATCATGCTAATGATATCTTAGCATACTAATTGTTATAATGCTAACTCTGGGTTTTCTGACATATTAGGCTATTTGATCTCAATGCTATCTGTAGGGTAACATTAGCTTAGTATGTTACTCGGTTAGCATGCTAATCAGCTAACATGTTAGCAAATGCATTTGTAAGATTATTTGATCACAATGATATCTGTAGACAACATTAGCTTAGCATGCTAACCAGCTAGAATGCTAATCATTTAGCATGCTAACCATTGGGTTGGGGAGTAACGGAATACATGTAATGGGATTACCTATTTAAAATACAAAATATAGGTAACTGTATTCCACTTAATTTACAGTTTAAATCATAACTAACTATCAGAATAAATTCAACATTTATTTTGAACACTGAAGAGATTACTTTGCATTTTATTGTCATTTGATTCATTTAATATTTAGTTCTTTCAAATAGAATACATTTATACATATAAATGATGTGATCCAAAGTGCATTTAAACAGCAGTGAAACACTTTCTTATGATATGTTACATTCATACGAGCAGATTGAAGTCAGTTTGGAGCAGAAGAAACAGAAATAAACCTTGTGTAAATTGTTAGCTTTACGCTTAGCTAAATCGTATTTTTGATAAAAAAAAATGTTTTTATTGTTTTCCTTTAAAAATATCTAAAAAACCTTAAAACAAGATCAGTTTGATTTGTTTTGTTTTAGAAACAACACTTCATGAGAATGTATTCTTAACATGTGTATTTTGTCTTACTGTACTGGCTTATAGTCAAAACAAGTGAAAAAATCTACTAGTGCTGAAGAAGTAATGGTAAATGGTCTGCACTTAAATAGCGCTTTTTTAAACTTATAGGTTACCAAAGCGCTTGACACTGTGTCCCATTCACACACACACACACACACACACACACACACACACACACACACTCACATTCACACTCACATTCACATTCACACACCAATGGTGACAGAGCTGCCATGCAAGGCACTAGCCTGCCATTGGGAGCAACTTAGGGTTCAGTGTCTTGCCCAAGGACACTTCGGCGTGTGGTCATGTGGGCCGGGAATCAATCCGCCAACCCTGTGATTAGCGGCTGACCCGCTCTACCACCTGAGCCACAGCCGTCCCATTTATTGAAGTAAGTAATCCAAAGTATTTAGATGTTACTGACATTGAGTAATCTAACTGAATATGTTACAAATGACATTTTACAGCATGTATTCTGTAACCTGTAGTGGAATCAAAATTAACCCTCCAAACCCTGGCTAACCAGTGCATTTTTTAGGCTATTTGTTCACAATGTTGTCCATAAGAAACATTAGCTTAGTATGCTAATAAGCTAGCCAACACATTTGTGAATTCACTCTAAACATGTCAAGTCTCTTAGTCATTGATTTGGTATGTCAAATGAGTGGCCAAATGGTTAAAATGTTGGACCATTTTTCAAAAGGTTGCGAGTTCTATATTACTCCCGGTTATCGGCTCACTTCAATTCGGAGTGTCAGGCACATCTGAGAGAGAGGTTAAGATAGAGTAACTTGTGGATCAGTGTTGACTCGAGATACAATCTGTTTCAAACGATTCAGTCTGATTTGGTTAACTAGTTCAACTCGTTCACTAAAAAGAACCAGTTCAAAAGAACAATTTGTTCACAAACTGGACATTACTACTGTCGCCTTGTGGTTAGAGCATTGGACTCTGGTTCAAAAGAATAAGTTTGAGTCTGCTTATGAACACTTTTATACATTTTACTTCTGTTGACCTTTGAGTCTTCACAATTTGCTTACTCTAATGCAGGGTTGTCAAATTTCTGCTTCAGTTTAAACCACTTTGATGTACATTTTGAATGCAAATACAAAGCTGACTCTGGCAACTATGGCTGTTTAATTCTCAACCTGTTATATCCCATTGGCGACTGTCAGTGTCGTGCCTCTGTAGTATGGTGCAGTTTTTCCCCAACCACTGTGCCGCACACTAGTGTGCCGTGACCAGTACTGTAGAGAGCATCCTGACTGGCTGCATCACCGCCTGGTACGGCAATAGCACCGCCCACAACCGCAAAGACCTGCAAAGGGTGGTGCGAACTGCCAGAAACATCATCGGAGGTGAGCTTCCCTCCCTCCAGGATATATATAACAGACGGTGTGTGAAAAAAGCTCGGAGGATCATCAGAGACTCCAGTCACCCGAGTCATGGGCTGCTTTCACTGCTTCCATCAGGCAGGCGGTATCGCAGCATCAGGACCCGCACCAGTCGACTACATGACAGCTTCTTCCCACAAGCAATAAGACTTTTGAACACATGATCTCTCACGATCAACAATCAGCACTGCACTTTATTAATCATCACTCTGTCAATATATTCTCCCAATTCAATTAGTGTTTATATATATTTATACCCGTATCTAGTGTATGTGTATTCTACATTGTGTGTATTGTGTACATTTGTTATGTAAATTGTTGTGTAAGTATGTGTACATTTGTTATGTAAATTGTTTTGTGTAAATATGTTGTTTATTGTAAAGTGGTTTATGTCTCGTCACTGTCATGACTGCTATGTTACTCGGAACTGCACACAAGAATTTCACCTACTGTTGCACTCGTGTACATAGTAGTGTGACAATAAAGTGATT
This sequence comes from Moxostoma hubbsi, assembly GCA_032164185.1. Classification (NCBI taxonomy): domain Eukaryota; kingdom Metazoa; phylum Chordata; class Actinopteri; order Cypriniformes; family Catostomidae; genus Moxostoma; species Moxostoma hubbsi. The sequence continues at coordinate 39,150,904 of JAVLUX010000025.1, read as the reverse complement.
TGATTTGATTTGATTTGATTTGAAAGATTGTCAGGTGTGCCGTGGAAAATTATTAAATTCCACAAAATAAATAAATGCCAATAAAGCCAAATTTCTACCAGTAAAAGATATCAAAAGACTCTGTGGTAAATAGCATCCATTGATTACAAAAATAATAAAGGGGCATAGCAATGAGGTAATGCCAGATAAAGGTTTGGACTAAGAGAGTCAGAACGGACAGCTGACCGGTCTCATGTTGTTTGTTGGTGTTCAATAAACTACAACTTTGGCATCTGGAACTCGGGACTCAAGAGAGTTTTCTTGCATTTTAGAGAGATTCGTCAAAGATTTTCCCCAACAGCATCTCAAAAATTAATTTAGCTGCAACTGATGCATGATGGTCCTCCCCAGTAACACCAGCATCTGATCAGTTTCTGCTGAACTGGGAAACTTTGGCATGAGGTTTGAGAGTTTGTGGAGGTATTTCTCTCTCACCTCTGTAAATTTCTCACAGTGAAGGAGAAAGTGTGTCTCTGTCTCGACCTCACCAGTGTCACAGTGAGCACAGACTTGTTCATGTTTGTCTGTGTCTGCCTTTTTCTATGGCCAGACTGTGATCACTGAGTCTGTATTTGGTGAGGATCCGTCTCTGTTTTGGATCTCTTACAGTGTGCAGATATTCTGCCAGATTATATGTTTTGTTTAGGGCCCGATAACATTCCAATTTGCTTTGGGTTTTACTTTCATTTTCCCAATGGTCCAAATATGAATTTTTGCTTTCTTTTATGATTTGGTTTATTCTGATCTAGTTTAGTTCAGCGGTGCTGGTCTGAAACAGGTGTTTGTTAGTTGTTAGTGGGTTTGAGAGTTTCAGAGCCAGCTGACAAATGGGACGGGTATTAGGCTTCAGCTCTTGGGTTTTAAGGGCTTCATGTTGCAGTGTGTTAGGGGAACTTGAATTTAGGTGTATCCAAAATTTGAGGGATCGTTTTTCAATATGTATAATAAGGGGGTATCTGCCTAGTTCGGCCCGGCATGCATTAGTAGGCGTTCTTCTCTGAACTCTTAGAATGTTTCTACAGAATTCTGCATGCAGGGATTCTATGGGGTGTTTGTCCCATCTCGAGTAATCTGCCAGACAGAGTGGACCCCAAACCTCACATCCGTACAGAGCAATAAGCATTATAATACTATCAAAGATTTTACACCAGATTGTTACAGGAATGTCAACTTGGGTAAATTTGCCCTTAATAGCATGGAATGCTCTTCTAGCTTTCTCTTTTAGTGCATTCACTGCCAGACCAAAACCCCCTGAAGCACTGATCTTTAGACCGAGGTAGACGTAGTGTAGGGTGTGTTCTATTGCAGTGTTCCCCAGAGTGAATGTGTATCTGGTGTCCTGTAATCTGGCTTTTTTTCTGGAAAATCATAATTTTAGTTTTGTTCAGATTGATAAATTTTGCCTTTGCTTTTTTGATGAACGTGCTGGTTGACTATCGTGTGTTGCGTGTGAATGTGGTCGGTGTTGCGGTGGTTTGGTAGGAATCCAGTCTGACTCTTACTCAAGACATTGTGCTTGGTAAGGAAGGCCTGTGTCCGGGCGTTCAGGATACAGCAGAAAGTCTTCCCCAGATTGCTGCTAACACAAATGCCTCTGTAGTTATTGGGGTCGAATTTGTCTCCACTCTTATATAATGGGTGTATTAAGCCCATACTCCAGGTATTAGGAAAATAGCCAGATTGCAAAACAAGATTGAAGAGTTTTAACAAGGCCTCCTGCATTACTGCTGGACTGTGCTTCAGCATTTCTGTTCTAATGTTGTCTAAACCACATGCCTTTCTGGGTTTTACTTTCTGAAGTGCATCTGCCAATTCTTCTCTGCTAATCTGATAGTCTAAATGGTTTTGGTTATTTATTTTTTTTATTGTAGATTCCAATTGATTCAGTTTATTTTGCATGTTTTTCTGGTCAGGTGTGAGATTTTCTGGAGAAATTAAAATTTTTAAAACAGTCTTTCCATAATTCTCCTTTTTGTATGGCTATGTCCTGACTGTGTTGTTTATTCAGACTGTTCCATTTTTCCCAGAACTGATTATTATTAATTGAGTCTTCAATTTCATTAAGAGTGTGATTTAGGTGTTGTTGCTTTTTGTGGCGTATTGTATTTCTATAATCCCGGAGTGCTTCACAATAGTTTTGTCTGGTTTCAGATTTGTGTGGCTCTCTGTGTTTTTGGTCGGCTTGAAAAAGCCAACCTACTGATATACAATTTAAACTTTTTATTATTATTAGGTTGGCTTGAAAAATATTGGCAAGAAATGTGTCGTATCAGATCTCCAGATCAGAATGCCATAGAGAAGTGGGACTTGGCTCATCTGAATCGGGATACAAATCACTATTTATGCATCACTGTGGAAACTACTTAGCCATGCCCTAGCAGCCATTTAGAGCTCCCTAGGAAACAGTCCCATTGACTTCCATTCAAAATGGCTGAGTGTAAAATCTTCTGACCAGAATGTCCTAGAGACATGAGAGTTGGCTTGTTTTATTTGGGTGAGCAATCAGTCTTCAAGTATTATCATGGAAACTACTTATCCATGCCCTCGCAACTATTTAGAGCACCCTAACAACCAAACCCCATTGACTTCCATTCAAAAACACTTAGATGGGTATCTCAGGATCAGAATGTCATAGAGACTTCATTGTTGGCTTGTATGACTGAGGACAGCAAGCAGCCTTCTTATTATCACCCTGGCAACTGCCTAGCAACCACATGGGCTGATGCTAGCAACCAAGTAACAAAACACATGTCTCTGCACCAGAACATTGTAGACACTTCCGGGTTGGCTCATTTGACTTAGGCTGGCAAGGAGCCATTTGAGTATCACACTGGTAAATGCCTAGCAACCAGATGGGGTTACTAAGTGCTAACACATGCTAGCAATGTATAGCGAAGTGCTAAAACATGTTAGCAATTCTTAGCTAAGCATACTATCTATCAATAAACTTTCAGACTAGGCTTTTTCAAGCCAACCTAAAGATTGTCCTGATGAACTTCTCTAGTTTAAATTAATTTCTCTCATGAGTTTTGTTTGTATTTTGTTGGTTTTGTTTTAATTTTATTTATTTTAATTTGTTTTCATTGCCATCATGCATCTTGGGACCTTCCTCCAAATTGGTGACAGAATGATCTAACCAAACTTTGGACCCAGCAGAGGCATGAAAAGTGTGTTATTGAGCCCAGCAGCGGCCCAATGCCTCGCCCGGTTGCCCGATCCCTTGGCCTTCTTCCAGCACAGTCGTCCTGTCGACATCATTGCTGAGGAGTTGACCGAGGTGGCCTCCAGGTTTGTTAGTGATGAGACCGTCCTCGAGCTATATATTTTGGCAGGTCTGGACAAGCCCATCAAACCCATATTTTTATGACTCAATAGTTTCCCTAAAGAATAATAAAAATGTTGGAATTTGTTAGATGATTAAGGTCTTGTAAACATGATTGCTTGATTGTACTTGCTTTATGACTATATTCCCCTGTTAAATAACATTAAAAATACTTCCAGTTAAAAAAAAGAAGTAATTTTTGCAAACCCATTTGCTCCAACAGCAAAAGAAGAAAAGAAAAAATCAACGATTATGCTTTCACAGCTTTGCAAATGAAGGTACAAATACACAGAGCTGGAAAACAGTATTAAGAAAATAATTCTGTTCTTTATTTTCCCCATCAGCTGTGTTAGAAGCTTCATCATAGCTGTGGTAACTGATATTTTAAACCGTATTCCAGATAATATAATACAAAGTTATTATTTTACAAAATTTGAAATGTAAAAAAGTTGGCTAAATTTATGTTGTAAAGAAGGCAGAACTTGTCAGGTCTGTGAAAAGGGTGCAATGGCTGATGTCTCCATAGACATATAAATACATTGTATTTATATGTCTATGGATGTCTCTGTTAGGATCTCATTGGCGGCTGCCAGCAGCAGGTTTCTCCACTTCGACAGAAATGGCAGGCACTTCCTGCTGCAAGCTGAACGGCCTCTCACGACAAGTCATCGCGAGATCGCGTGATTATAGTTAGTCATGTGCTCATCATCGCCATTCGCGAACTGCGAGGAAAACATTGAGGTGTTATTTAGATCAGGATTTGATCTGGACTTTAATCAGGTATGTGATTATATCAGTATTCTAACTGCATACTAACAGCGACTGAATCTTATGCGCTGCTCTAGCATGTTTCGGAAAGGTTTTTAGTTAGATTCGGTCTATCAACCTAGTGTGAACATATACATTAAAGTTCATATTGACAGAAACATATCCGGATGAAGATTGTTTTTATTAATATTTTGTCATGTCATTACAGCAAGAATACTCGTGACCGCTGTCAGCTGATCTGGTATTTTTCCTACTATTGTATTTCACCCCTTTTTAATGCGTTTTACAGCCATTCTCACCAAAACACCAATAACTACTCACAAATCAAGACGAATCATGAATCTAAAACACTCAAACAACATAATCTGCCTCGCTTGTTAAATGCAGCGGTATATGGCCTCTCCAGATTCTTTTAACAAGAGAGATGATTGTTTTATTAGTTATTTGTGTTTTTAATAGGTGTGTGTGTGTGTATGTGTGTATGTGTGTGTGTGTGTGTGTGTGATTATTTTGTGCGTTCTTAGGTTTCTGTTGCAGTTATTGATCATCTGCAGGCTACAGTGACACAGTGAAGTTTAGCAGTGAAATGACCAGCACTGCCATGAAGAAGAAGGTGTGTTCATCCCACCTCCCACTATGAACTATCCTTTAGAAGCTAGTAGAAAACGGAATGTCTGTTGTAATGGTGAATAACCATCTTTATTTAAAACCTGCACAGTTTGGGTGTTCTACATTTGCTTGCAAAGAGAAAATGATCAATGTGTAGACAGCTGTGTCATAAAATATCTTTCTCAACATTAAGACATCTGCATCATCATCATCCCCCTGTCTAGAAGGATTGTGTAAAACTATTTTGAAAACCTGTTTAAGATAATGTAGAGCAATCTAAATAGTGGATTTATGTAGCACTTCTCTCTAGGATTCAGTGCAGCTATATGTTGACATCTGTCCACAAGGGCTGCAACTAATGATTATTTTGATAATCAACTAATCTGATTATTAGAACGATTATACGACTATTCGTTGATTATTACAATTAATAATTTGCTCTTTACTGACTATTCATCTTGTGCCTTGATTTAAAAGGTTGTATTATATGTAAATACAACAGTAAAGAGGACAATATTATCTTTTAAAAATACGGCTAAATGACATTCATGAATTACAAGGAAAAAAATACTTGGATTTTTATAAAATTTATCTAATTAAAAAAAAAATCACTTAAAAAATTCCTATAGTTCTCTAGTGTTTTTGTCCTTTTAAAATGATATAAAATTCATATTAGATATGATAGAAACATATACAACATTTAGACTTTCTTTCAGAGAATGTATCTTGAATATAAGTGTATTTTTTCACTTGTTCATATTTCTGCCAGTGAAGAGACAAATATATACTTGTATTCAATATATATTCTTTGTAAGCAAGTATAAATATCTTATATGTTGCTTCTCAGGTAAAGTTATCTTGTTTTAAGGATTATTTGATATTTTAAGATATTAAATGTAGATTAAATATTATATTTAACATTATTTAAAAAAAAATTCCTCTGCAGTATAGCTCCTAAAAATAAAGGTACATAAAGAGTTTTAGATAGTTATATTGGAAAACAAACCAAAAAAGACAAATCAATAACTTTTTTTTTTTTTTCTTTTACATTGTGTAATGGGCTAAGACTATAATCTCTCACCTTTTGGTTCACTTCGATCCATTAACTTACAAAAAAACAAACTCTCTTCTTATCAGTGGCGTCTCATGGATTTTCTTTATATTTTAGTATATTATGATTCAATACGTCGCAAGCCATCATGTTAAAATCTAAATGCGGCAAACTCACACGAATGACGAATGTCTCCACACGAGAGGGTTTATTAGCTGTTAGAAGTTTGAAACGCTCTCGCTCTGTTTATAAGTGGATCTGACCACACAGAGAAATGCCAGTGTTGGTGCTTATTTACAAAACCAGCATCCTTATTATTTTAACTTAAAAGATGCAATAAACATAAAGCCAGGCTGTTTAATTTTTAGATGTCTGACAGGCATGTTGTACTCGAGCGGAATGCCAGATCCGGCTTTGCTTTATTTCACGTCAGGATGACACTGCTTCTATATTTACTTATTTGTATTTGTGTCGTATAATTCCAACATTCTTGCGATCTTCTGCATCACCTTGTGCTGTTTGGAAAGTTTGGAGTGCGTCTAGACTATGAGCTGTCTTCTTCCTCTCCTCAATCAGGCACTATCTGCAGTGCTGCTCTTGTGTGCAATCATTAGAATTATCGATAACCTTGACTAATCGTTTCAGTATTTCTGTCCACAGTGCGACCTTATGTCATAGATTTCACTGTCCTTTCTAAAGACATTGCATTTGTGACTGGTGTTAGCTATGTTTGCAGGTGTTGTTGATGGGAAAGAGTGGATCAGGAAAGACCAGTATGAGGTCCATCATCTTCGCCAATTACATTGCCAGAGACACTCGCCGCCTCGGTGCCACAAGTAAGATATGTTAAAGCAATAGTACTCATCATTTACTCACCTTCATGTAATTCCAAATCCATATAACAGCAAGTTGTGGCAGGCTTCATTTTAGTGACACCAAACAGCGCTGGTTCTTACATGTGTTTTGAATGTTTTTGAAATTTGAATATGCAGCAGTACATATTATATTTTAGAGCTATGGCGGAGTAGTAGATTTCCAGAGAGCGAATAACAGCTTTAATTTAGGTGTCTCCAACAAAACTGGCTTGCTGTGTGTTATATGTGTATTTTATGTGTGCAAGTGTGTATTATGGCTTTAGAAGTCTTGGAAAATAGCATAGCACACAAGTCATATTGACTACTTTAAAAAAAAATACAAAATAATTTAAGTTTCATGAGATCAATTCCAGCATAATGGATGTGAGGTGCAGGTAAAATGCAAAATGTAACTAAACATATAAAGTTCTAATTGCAAGTACAGTATATTGAAACATTTGTGTGTATAATCATGCACCCCTGCAGGTAGAGTTTTTCAGTTTACACTGGGGGTTGCACAGACTAGTCAACTACAACTAATGAAGTTGACATGTCAGCCTGAAGTCAACTAGTCACTGCCCATGTGATTTACAAAATGAGTCTCTAGGAATACAGCAGGTGTGAAGCCCAGTGGCTCAGCACTGACTCAAATATAGTGGCTCAAGTAAAGCCAGAATAAAAATTTTTTCTTTTTTTATTTGTATAGTGCTTTTCACAACACGCATCATTTCAAAGCAGCTTTACAGAAAATCATGCATTAACAGAAAATGAAACTTTACTATCTATAATGTCTTGGAATCATCATTGTGTAGTTTGATAAAATCTGATTGTGAATTGTGTTTAAAAATAAGTAATTAAATAATGGTTGTATTTATAACCCCAGTGAGCAAGCTGAAGGTGACTGTGGCAAAGAACGCAAAACTCCATAAGATGTTGCTTAATGTGGGGGCCAGTACCCACCGGGCTAAACAACATGAATATAATGCCAATTAGGGCTGGACGATGTGTCTTAAAATTATTATTTTTTTCTCCCCCAGAGGAAATATCATCCATTGCAAGTAGATTAAATATTTTAAAGACATTCAAAAAATAATCTAGTAATTTGTTTTTTATTAAATAAACAAACACAAGGGAGAATAATATTCAGTAATTTTCACTGATATTCACTTTATATTTCATACACAATGATACATAGTAGCTTAATAAAAAAAGCATTATTTACCTTCAAATGTTTTAACTGTGCAAAGCTACTTCACTGATTTATTTTTGAAACCCCAGTTGAACATTGCATAATACTTAAGTATTACTGTGGGACACACCAGGTTGATTATTATAATGCTGAATTATTATTATTATTCTGATTATTAGATTTGCGTTATTCAAAAGTAATATATTTCTGACCTGTTCACTTCATCTTCACCTGGGGGCTTTTATTTTGACACCGAAAGTGCTGCAGTATTTACTTCAACTTCACAATGTGCATTTCATGAAACACTGTAATCTCCTTTTCTGTTATTCTGTGCTGTATTTGTAGATTTGTATTATAACTTGTAACTGTTACTAATGTTTGGAATTGCGTAAATGCTTGAACTTGCATTACTTCGATTTCACAATGCACGTTTACTGATCTGAGAGCGCCACCATGCACATGCACACAGATCAGAGCATCACTGGATTGTTCTGAATCACACACATACCAGGTTTATCTGTCTTTTAAATCACAGCCTTTTGGGGATTAATAATCACATATGACCAACTCGCCATTTTGATGTTTGATGTAATTGTGCAGCCCTGAAGGATCGTGAAATTAGTCTACTGATGTGCTTTTTATGAAAATTATTGACGATATTGTTCAATTTTACATCGTCAGCAAAATTCTCAATTATGCCATTTAATGTTCTTTATATCGCCCAGCCCTAATGCCAATATTAGTTATTTATGAGCAATGCAAGTCATGGTTTAAAATGAGTAAATATGAAATTTTTGTGGATTTTGATATTCTAAGAACTATTAACAGGCCAGAATTTTGCAATCGCAAGGAACGTGATGGAATATAGTGTGGTTATAAGGTCACTTAAGTACTGAAGAGCTAGACCATTCAAAGCTTTATATGTAGTTGACAGAATTATAAAATTAATATGAAATTTAACAGGTATCCAATGTAACAATAATAAAATGGGGCTAATGTGATTATATATCTTGGTTCTAGTCAGCACTTTGGCTCCATTTTGAACCAGTTGAAGTTTATTTACTGAACTTGTTGGACATCCTCCCAGTAATGAATTACAGTAATCAAGTTAGATTTAGGTTAAGTTAATTGAGGTTATTTACGCATGAATTAGTCTTCCGGCATCAGTAACAGAGCATTTGAATCGGTCTATAATTAGCCAATTCTCCAGGATCAAACTGTGGCTTCTTAACAAGCAATTTGATAACTGCCATTTTAAAGTTTCTTGGGACATGTCCTAAGGATAGAAGAGGTTCTGAGATTACAGGGAATACCTCTTTTAAGAGCCTAGTTGGTATTGGATCTAACATACATTTTGTGGCTTTTGGTTTTTCGATACGTTTTGTTAGCACTTCATGACCTATGCCAGCGAAGGATTGAAATTGCTCATGAGGAAAATTATGAGACACTGTTTTCTGAGGTACTGTGACAGACATGTGCATAATTCCAATTTTATTTCTGATGATCAAAATTGTATTAGTATATAAATTCATTAAGTCTTTACTATTGTGCTGCGATGAATATCTGGTTCAGTCAATTCAGCCACAGCACTGAATAATCACTAGGATTGTTGTGGTTATTTTCTGTGAGTTTGCTAAAATATGCTGACCTGGCAGCTTTTAGTGCCTATCTGTGACCACAGACACTTCTTCCATGCACTGCGAAATACCTCTAATTTTGTATTCTTCCACTTGCACTCCATTTTCCATGCTGCTCTCTTGAGAGCATGAGTGTGATCATTGTACCATGGTGCAGGGCTTTTTTCTTTAATTTTCTCAAGAGTGCTAGATAATATCTGTTATTACGTCATGTTCTTCTAGACTTTTTTGCTTACTGAGTATGAGATAAATCTGGACGTTTGTTAGTGAAGCTATCTTTAGTGGTCGAAAGAATAGTTCTACCTGAATGATAGCATGGTGTAGATTGAGTAACATTAGCTAAACTCAGCATACAAGAGATGAGGTAATGATCTGAGATGTCATCGCCCTGCGTCAGAATTTCTATAGTATCAACATCAACTCCATATAACAGAATTAAATCTAGTGTATGATTATGCCAATAAATTGGTCCTGTCACATTTGTCTGACTCCAAGAGAGTTGAGAATATCGATAAATGCTAATCCCAGTGTGTAGTTTTCATTATTTATGTGAATTTTGAAGTCAACAACAATTACAGCTCTGTCCACAGTAACTACTAGACCTAATTAGCAAATTCATCAAGAAAATCAGAATACAGACCTGGTGTTCTGAATACTGTAGCAAGGGCAAAAGATGACAAAGATTTGTATTTATATCTGATGGTCACATTAAGCATTGTTATTTCAAAAACTTAAACTATCCTGTACTATCCTGAAATTTGCAGCTACACTTCATCCTCGACCCTTCAGACAAGGCTCATGTTTATATCAATTACCTGGGGGAGTAGATTCAGAGTTTGTGTTTGGTAGTTCAGGGAACAGACACAGTCTCTATGTGTTATCTAGGTGATACAGTTTCTATGTGTTGTAGATTATGTGATGATCTGTCAGACTTGCATTAAAAGATGCTCGCACACAATGCACTTCAAAACTGATGTTTGTTTACTGTGTTGCTCAACAACGCGATGCATTTGTTTTCCCACATTTTCCATATCAACATTGCACATGCACATTGCATTGTATCATCAACACTAATAATGTTCAGAACATTCCAGAAGCTACTCTTGATAAAGATTACTTACAAGCTTCGATAACCTACATGTATGCAAACTGGCCTTCAAATAATACTAAAATACTAGTGTTATGCTGTCCTGGATGCTGTTCAGTCCTACAAGAACACAATTCAGAGACCGTTAGAAAAGCCATTCAAGTTGGAGTCTGATGACCTGACAGAATATTCCCGGTTGTCAAATTTGTGTGTTTGGACATCTGACTTGGATGTTATTTGCTCCTTCAAGAATGTGATTTGCGACCATTTAGAAAAGCACTTCAAGTTCGAGTCCACTGACATGACAGAATGCATCCTCATTGTCGTCTGCATGTTAGATCCCTTGGCTGTCTGAAACCAACCAAACGAGCTGCAAGAGGATTGGGAACCGCCTGCAGCTACAGATAGCCCAGGCTAAGTGACAGTAAATATGTTCAGACATTTGTTAACTTTTACCTACGTTACAGCTTCACGCGTGCCTACCTGTTGTGGCACACTTTTAATAAAAATGTGCTTACAAGGAGATAACATTGTGGTTGATGTTTATTTCCTCCAATCTGATCCGCTCATTATTTTCCCTTCAGGTGTCAAATTACTACACGTTTATCATGGCAACCTAAAGGATCCCAGCCATAGTTTAGTTATAATGGTGGTTCGGGGGTAGAATGATGTCACGACTAGTCGAATTCGACTTAACTAAGGGTTGGCATTGCTAAGACCATATAATATTTACTTTTTATGTCATTTTTACATAAATGGGGAAAACAGTTCTTTCTAACTAGGTACATAATGGTTCCCAGTAAAATAAAAAATTAACCATACAGTTTGCCACCCACAGTTAGGTAAGCATGTGCACCATTAAAGAACCCATATTAGTCAAGCACTAATGGTAAAACTATGGTTACTATATTAAATCCATTGTGATTTTTGTGTGAGGACAAACATATTGAAGTGTTTCGTAAACAAATGGTGTATTCCTACTTTGGGTTTAGCATTAGAATTTTCATTTTTGAATATAGCAAGGACCAAACTATACTGAAAACGTGTCCATAACCGAACTGTGAGAAATTTTAACTGTTACACCCCTATTATTGACATGATATCTCTTAGTAAAATAAACTGATTCAAAAACACAGAGCAATGTTTGATCTTAAAATAATAATTATAACTAATTTACACTAATACAGGGAAGCAAGTTATTGTCATCTTTTTCATTGAAAAATTACATTAAAGGGATAGTTCACCCAAAAATGAAAATCCTTTCATCATTTATTCACCCTCATGCTATCCCAGATGTGTATGACTTTGTTCTGTTGAACTTTTTCATGTGCCTCGATACCCAAATATAGGAAGAAAGGAATAATAGCAATTAATATGTTGCTTTGGCAACAGTATTTAAGATATAAAATATTCCTTAGCAATTTTACATAAACAGTGTCTTGACATTATGTTAAAGTATTTTGAAGCAATTCATGAAAACACAAGGGCTAATTTCAAAGTCTGTTAAAGTTGTCATATTTCCAGCTGCTAGTTGGTGGCACTATGACCGTGATCATAATAGCTGCATCAATGTGATCAGCCCCATTACAAAACATACAGCTGAATGTTCAAAATCACAGAATGCCCTCAGAAGATAAAAGGCACTTCCTGTTTCCCGTTTTTTTTTGCCATAAATGTATTGCTTCGCCATGGCGACAACATTCAAAATCTAAAATATTCTGTTTGCAGTTTAGCATCTACAATGTCTTGCATGATGATGCGCAAATTTGGTGCCAGTCACATGGATCCCCCTAGGAGGAGTATTTAAAAGTTCAGAGTTTGCAATTTTCTGAAAATCCAAAATGTCCGTCTTCCTATTGGGTTGAGCTAATGACTATAATTACATATGTTGTCTGGCTTGGTGAGAACTATTCACAGAGTTTGGTGACTGTATGTGAAAATAAGGGTGCTACAGAGGCATCTTATATGCAAATTTAAAAGGGGGCACTACAGAGTCGCAATTTAGCATCTACAATGACTTGGGCATAATGTTGCACAAATTTGGTGCCAGTCACACGATTCCCATAGGAGGAGTATTTAAAAATTGAGCTTGCTATTTTGCTACAGAGCCCCCTGTTAGCAACACCCCCCCCCCCCCCCCCCCCCCCATATGCTCATGCGTGAAATTTTTCCCAGTCATAATGCCGCAAATGTGTGTAAAATTTTGAGCTACCAATATTAGGCAGGTGGTTTAAATGTGGCTGATCTGTGTAAATAAATAAGATTCAGACATGTCAGTCAACCACTAATCTTTTTATGATTCAGCAAAGTTTTAAAGTCGACTGTTGCTTAAAACAATCTTATTTTGTATTTTAGTTGATGTGGAACACTCTCATGTGCGATTCCTGGGTAATCTGGTGCTGAATCTGTGGGACTGCGGCGGGTGAGTTTCATCGTATGTAGCCCATTGCAGCCAGGAAGGTTCCATGATTTGTGTCTGTCAGACGTACAAAACCCATACCTTTTTGAGCCTGTAAGTTTGATTAGCCTGTCTGATATAAACGGGACACTTTTTGTACACCGGTCCTTTTTGAAGGGTACTCTTCTGTAAGGATATGCTTTTTTTTAAATGTCTTTGCTCACAAATTTCTTGAATACTTGGTTCCTTTTAACTGTCCCGTTACATGTGACTTGTGTTTGTACAGTCAGGACACTTTCATGGAAAACTACTTCACGAGTCAAAGAGACAATATCTTCCGTAATGTGGAAGTGTTGATTTACGTGTTTGACGTGGAGAGTCGAGAGCTGGAGAAGGACATGCATTACTACCAGTCGTGTCTGGAAGCCATTCTGCAGAACTCACCCGATGCCAAGATATTCTGCCTGGTGCACAAGATGGATTTGGTTCAGGAGGATCAGAGAGACCTGGTGAGATACAGGCTTGAATTTCCTTTTAATTAAAGGGATACTTCACCTCTGGGAAGATGAATGTGTATTTAAAATTGGTCATTTATATAGTATAAATGTGAAATTATTTTTGAATTTGAAGCATTCTAGACTGAGAAAAGGCAGAAAATGTATTTTTTACACATGTGGCTGAAAGACAACAACTCCCAGAATGCACTTGCTTTGCTGCCCTTACGAGGCCACTCCCAAACCACGCCTACCGGTTACAGGCGGCAGTATCTGAAAATATGATACAACTACGCTTGCTTTGATACATCGTGACTCTATAAATCGTGAGTTAGTTCATAAATTGACTGACTACGCGGGAAGAACATTATAATTCCGGGTGTCCAAACTCTGTACATGACGTCTTAGTAACAAAAAGAAAAACAAACAAAATACTCACTTTACACTAAGCCGTCCGTTTGTCCCTCCGGGCTTTGGCTGGCGTTTCCAATTTATCTTCGGGATCCTAAAATAAGTTTCCAGGACTCCCCTGTCCATGTGTGGTACAAAACTTGGGTGCTCAGTTATACATGCTAAAGTTAGCGGTGCTGTTTAATCAGCGGATTCAGCGATCTCGTCCAGAAGAAAATGGCATCGCTGAAATTCGCGACAGCAATAGGAGACTCTATCTGTTTCCATAGGCGCACAGCGAGAGCACTGACACCACCAGTCCGCCCCAACTCGAGTCTGGCCGGGCTCTTCCTCCTGCCTGCCAAGCAGGTTTTGCTCCCCTGCTACAGCAACTGCTCCGGCTGCCTCTGTTCATCGCTGTATTGCGGCTCGTACAGGTAGCCACGAGCATCAGATTCTCGCAACAGATCTTCGAAATCTTCTTCTGCCATTTCAACTTCAAAACTACCTTCTGCCATCGTGATTAGCCTACTTGTATACAAACTTTCTACACAGAGCAAGAGCCTGTTTTCTTAGCTTCTACAGAAAGATGGCTGACACTATCTTCACATTCTGTGAGTGAGATCCCGCCCCATATGGGCGTGGTGAAAACATGCGGAATACTGGCTGTAGTTTTAAGCCTCTGGCCCAAAAATCCTCCGATGATGCAAAATGACGATTTTTGCGTCATCGGAGGATTTTTTTCCAGACTAAAAATAAATAAATCTCTCGTCTCAGGGGGATATGAGAGGGGGGAGCTCGGTAATTCGAAAATACTACTGGTTTTCTACTGATACAAAGCTTAATGCTAAATCCTGAAGTAACCCTTTAAGTCTTTCTTTAAGCCCTAATGGGTGAATCTCACAAAACATGTCAGGAACATTACCAGGGGACAGTTGAATAAACATGGCCATTAACTTAAGTAATTCACCCAAAAATAAAAATTATCTCATTATTTACTCACCCTCATGCCATCCTAGATGTGTGACTTTCTTCTGCTGAACACAAAGGTTTATAGAAGAATATTTCAGCTCTGTGGGTCCATACAATGCAAGTGAATGGGTACCAACATTTTGAAGCTTCAAAAGCACATAAGTCAGCATAAAGGCAGTCCCATATGACTTCATTGGTTAAATCCATATCTTTAGATGCGATATGAAAGGTGTGGGTGAGAAACAGATCAATATTAAAGTCCTTTTTACTAAAACTCTCCACTTTCATTTTCATGTTGTTGTTTTGTTTTTGGAGGTTCACATTCTTTGTGCATTTTGCCACCTACTGTCAGGAAGTAGAATTTATGGTAAAAACTGACTTAAATATAGACTTTTTAGCAAGCCGTCGTGTTATCCTGTTAATTATTAGACTCCCATTGAAAAGACTTGATTTGCACCATCTAAACAGAACAGCCTCCCCAAATACACTTGAAATACACAGCTACCTCATGTTTGAAGCGTGGCCGGTCAACAAAAATTGCTTTGATGCGATTATGGAGGGGACTGTGGCCCATTCTGACATATGATTGATATGATTTTCAGGGCTTGTAACCCTCCCTCGTGAAAAGCTTGTTTGGGGCTAGCACAACAATGTGAGCAATGAAACCTTCAAATTCTCTAGCTTATATGGGCCCTATGATGCAGCTGGTTTCCATTATTCAACATTTCTGATAACCATCTGACGTATACAGTATAATTTGTTTCTCTCTGGGGTTAGCCGCTCCCATCCTTGTTACAGCTCAAGCCGCCTCAACAATGTATGAATTATAACAAACCGGAGGCCACTCTTATGTCCACAGGAACAGTGAGTGAGTTTAGTCATGCACACTTAAGACTTAATGTATGATTGTGATTAGGGCTGGTATCATTCAATACATTTCGATATCGATATCTTGACTTCGATACCGGCTCCTAAACAATATTTTTCCAATACCAATTTTATGAAATCTGTTTTAACAAGATTTCAAACATTACCTCAAAAAAACTTTTGTTTTATTTATTCAGTTTGTTGACTTTTTACAGACACAAAGACTCATCTCCTGAGGCTTCTGGTCTCCTCATGCCAGGGTGGGCAGAGGCTATAACATAAATCTGAAGAGTGAAAAAACAAAATAAGAAAGCTAAACTGTTAATTCAGCCGACCCTAAGGATAAGTACGGTTTAACAAGGTAACTAGTATAATGTGAGAGAAACTTGGATCAGTTACTGTCAACCTTAAAGCATTTTTAGCATTGATTTAGCTAACCATCTATAGCCATACATCCACACAATATCTCACGTTACGTAGGTCCCAGTTTATAGGACTATGTTACCGTGCACGGAAACGTTAATTTAACAAGTACACAAGCATGTATCACTACAAGTTAGCTGATTTTGTTTGCTGGTTTGTTTGCTAAATGTTAACCTTACCGTATCATGAGTCCCAGTCATAGAGCCGCTGCATTCATCACTAGTTTTGGAGGAGGACTCGTGTGGTGGGCATGTTGGAGGAGGACTCGTGTGGTGGGCAGGTTCAAGGTAGTTGAGCGGATGACTGCACCGTCTCAGTCTTGCAGTCAAAGACAGAGCAACTTTCTGCTCTTTAAGTTTATGTCGTGCACTGTCAAGTGCTTCATCAGATCGTTTTGCCAGTCTTGGCAGTAATTATCTTGTTGCAAATATTTCATTGACAAATTAACCCCTTAGGTGTTGAAATTTGTTACAGAACGACAAGAAATATTGATGCTCGATTGTTTGGAGGCAATTCGGTCGGTGCCTAAAATGTATCGAACTCGACACCCAGCCCTAATTCTGATAATATTACTTAGTATATAGTATTAAAATGTATATTACAATGCAATTAAGATGCTGGATTCAGCCTCGTCTTTCACTGCACGTTGTGGCTAAAGAGCCCAACTCTGAAGGAAATGTACCTTATTTGGCTGCAGTTGGTCCGGAACTGTCGTGGATCGTGTGGTCAACATCACTTTAGCTGAAGCATGATATGCCATAGATACATTTACATTGTAAACATTAATTGTCAACTCAATGTAAATCGTACAAGTGCACGTTAACACTCGTAGCAAAATCTAGTTAGTGTAATACATTTGTAAATAATAAACATTTAATGGGAAAATCATACATTATGAAATATTCTTTCTTACAAAAACAATGTAAATGATAAAGAATTTAACAAATAGGTTCTTGTAGCATCTATGCAGGGTTTGGTAAAAAAAATACATAATAGTTTTGGTATAGTAAATTATTATAATATAACTAAGTAATTGTTATTTTTGTAATTCTGTTTTCATTATTAGGTTTGAACCTTGTGAATATTTTGGTAAAATGTATTATTTCATGTATATGAAATAATAATGAAATTTCAAATGTGACAACAGATTGATATCAATATTAAAAATGCAATTTCATGACAAATAGATTTAGCAAAAATTGTGATTTAATAAAAAGCTTAATATTAAATTCATTTTACAATCTCACATATTATATTGCATGAAGTTGTTCATTAAATACTATATATGTGAAGATGCCCCCTTCTTGGTTAGCTTAACATATTTTTTTCTGTTTTCAGTTGCATAAAGCTCTTTGCAAATGTCATTAAATGTCTGGCAAGTAAAAACAGAAATTTACTAGCCAATGGTGATTCTTTCTACAATGTGTCTGTAAAAGATTGGAAATAGAAAATTATAATGAGCTTTAAAAAATTATGCTTGTTTTTAGAAGCATTAAAATTTGCTTTTTTCAGGGTTTTTGCAGAAAGCAGCATTCTAAAATGTCATGTAAATACTGTCCTTATAATGGTCAATGGATTTATAAAAAGCAGTGTTTACACACCCAGATTTCTGCTGCAGAATGCAACTTGTGTGGTTTTTAAGAACTAAAGGCTGCACTGGAAAGTAAAGGAAACAAACACAGAATCAACTCTGGGACTAAATTAAGCAAATCAACAGAGAACAAAAAATAGCTAAGACTTCCTCAGACGCCATGCTTGTTATTTACGCCAGTGTCAGGGAGAAAATTACATTAAATCCCCAATTTTGTGAAGAAAGCTGCTAGCTGACTGAGCCGCATGTATACAGGAGTAAAGTATAAATGTCCTTTCACACGAAGCTCAAATTTTCATTGTGAAATTTCATTGCGAACAAGCTTTTGAATAGGAAGAACAATGGATTCCTGTGGTGCTATTCACACCGGATGCAACAAATTGAATGTTTTTTTTTTACTGAGCAGTCCTCTTCGGACTGCGAATGACTGACCAATGAACTTTTTGTCATGTTTCCAGAGTCAATGCAACCAAATTAAAATACTTATTCTGTTCCAACAAAAGCCAAATCCGACAATAAATTCCACTGAAAAGGGGCATTTATCCGCAACGTGCTTGCCTTGCATTATGATCATTAAATCTAGAACATGATAACGATTTATTGAATCAACGTTAGTGAATTCAGGTGCATTCATTTAAAACCAGTGAAAGAATAGTACAGGACCAATAGACCAAACCTATTATCCTGTTATAAATTGAATTCACCAAGTAAAATTTACTTAACATATTAAAACAGTCAGGACATTGTTGGAAATAAATAACAGGTAAGTCTAATCTACGTGAGAGAAAAAAATGTGCATATTTCACAACATACATTAGTCTATGATCGAATATGACCAAAAACAGTGAAGATGTCAAATAAAAGAATTGCTTGGATGGAATGGGGCCTGTGAAAAATTTACAATAAACCTAATGTATTGCTCTAAACATGACGTGCACACAGAAAGAAAGATAGCAGTTAAGCAGTCGGGTACATCATTGAAATAGCTTTCTTGATCAGCAGGGTAAAAAATATTTGCACACCTGGCCTAAAAGAAACATTTTCTCGGCTACTAATTTAGAGCATTCTTTTTTGATTAACAAAATGTAAATGTTAAAATGACTTCCCTGAGGAGATTTTCATGCACTTGAAAAAGCCAATTTGGCAGGAAAATAACTTGCAAGCACACACAGGTTTAAAGATTCAAAAGTTGTGTATATCGGCAAACACTTTTTCATAAAGCTGAGATTATATTATTACTACTACTACTATTGTTATTATTAATACTACAATTATTGTTATTATTACTACTACTACTACTATTATTATTGTTGTTGTTATTATTATTGTTGCTAACTATTATTATAACTATGATTGTTTCAAATTGTCTATCACTCAATGAGTTTATACCACATTAAATTTACCTATTGCTTAAACATTTTACTGTACATATATATATATATATATATATATATATATATGTATGTATGTACACTACTATATCTATACATCTATATATTTTGTTCCTTTTTTCTTTTTATTATATATATATATATATGTGTGTGTGTGTGTGTGTGTGTGTGTGTGTGTGTGTGTGTGTTTTATATATGTGTGTCTCATTGGTCTCTTGTACAAGCTGCTATGTCTTGCTAATTTGTGTGTTTTGTTGAATAATAAAAAAAAAAAATTCAAATGTGAAAACATCCATAGCGACTTGCAAGTCACCGTTTTGGAAATCTGCTTCCCTCACCATGACCGAAGTCCGAGAGAGAAACTTTTGCCACGAGTGAGATAGGGAAGAAACACGTGCTGCATGTTTAATTCAATTTGTGTGAACTATTGTGCTACTCAGTTGGTGTCCACTTTAGGAGATATACTGTATGTACGCATATACTGATCGAGATATATATATATATATATATAGATAGATAGATAGATATCTCTCTATCTCTGAAATAAAGAATGAGTAAGTGTTTCAAAACTTTTGACCGGTAGAGAGAGAGTGTGTATATATATATATATATATATATATATATATATATATATATATATATATATATATATATATATATATATATATATATATATATATATACACACACTCACTCACTCACTCACACTCTCTCTCTCTCTCTCACACTCTCTCTCTCTCTCTCTCTCTCTCTCTCTCTCTCTCTCTCTCTCTCTCTCTCTCTCTACCAGTCAAAAGTTTTGAAACACTTACTCATTCTTTATTTCAGAGAGATAGAGATATCTATCTATCTATATATATATATATATGTGTGTGTGTGTAAATATATATATATATATATATACGTAAATAACTAACTAACTACACAGTGCATCCAGAAAGTATTCACAGCACTTCACTTTTTCCACATTTTGTTATGTTACAGCCTTATTCCAAAATTGATTAAATTAATTATTTTCTTCTAAATTCTACAAACAATACCTCCATAATGACAACATGAAAGTAGTTTGTTTAAAATCTTTGCAAATTTATTCAAAATAAAAAAACAAAAAGCACCAAATACAGCCTCAAGTCTTGTTGTGTATGATGCTACAAGCTTGGCACACCTATTTTGGGGCAGTTTCTCCAATCCTCCTTTGATTTATCAAGCTCCATCAGGTTCTTCAGATCTCTCCAGAGATGTTCACTTGGGTTCAAGTCTGAGCTCTGGCTGGGCCACTCAAGGACATTCACAGAGTTGTCCCGTAGCCACTCCTTTATCTTTGCTGTATGCTTAGGTTCATCTTCCAACAGGACAGCGACCCTTCGCCTCATTCTGAGGTCCGCTCTGGAGCAGGTTTAAATCAAGGATGTCTCTGTACATTGCTACATTCATCTTTTCCTCGATCCTGACTCCCAGTTCCTGCCACTGAAAAACATCCCCACAGCATGATGCTGCCACCACCGTGGTTCACTGTAGGGATGGTATTGGCCAGGTGATGAGCGGTGCCTTGTTTACTCCAGACATGGTGCTTGCCATTCAGGCCAAAGAGTTCAATCTTTGTTTCATCAAACCAGAGAATTTTGTTTCTCATAGTCTGAGAGTCCTTCAGGTGCCTTTTGGCAAACTCCAGGTGGGCTGTAATGTGCCTTTTTACTGAGGAGTTGCTTCCGTCTGGCCACTCTACCATACAGGCCTGATTGGTGGAGTGCTGCAGAGAAGGTTGTTTTTCTGGAAGGTTTCCTCTCTCCACAGAGAAATGCTGGAGCTCTGTCAGAGTGACCATTGGGTTCCTGGTCACCTCCCTGACTAAGGCCCTTCTCCCCCGATCACTCAGTTTGGCCGGGTGGCCAGCTCTATGAAGAGTCCTGGTGGTTCCAAACTTCCATTTACGGATGATGGAGGCCACTGTCCAGATCTGTGCCTCGATACAATCCTGTCCCGGAGGTCTACAGACAGTTCCTTGGACTTCATGGTTTGTGCTCTGACATGCACTGTTAACTGTGGGACCTTATATAGACTGGTGTGTGTGTGCCTTTCCAAATCATGTCCAATCAACTAAATTTACCACAGGTGGACTCCAAGTTGTAGAAACATCTCAAGGATGATCAGTGGAAACAATGTACTTGAGCTCAATTTTGAGTGTCATGGCAAAGGCTGTGAATACTTATGCACACACACACACACACACACACACACACACACATACATATATATATATATATATATATATATATATATATATATATATATATATATATATATATTACAAATTAGGTGAAGTCAGAAGTTTACATACACTTTGTCACTGAAGTTATTAAAAAACATATTTTTTTTTTAACCACTCATATTAGCAAACTATAGTTTTGGTCAGTCGTTTAGGACATAATAATTAATAAATAAAAGTCATTTTTCCAACAATTGTTAATAGACCGATTGTTTCACTTTAAATCGACTATATGGCAATTCCAGTGGGTCTTAAATTTACAGACATTAAGATAACTGTGCCTTTAAGCAGCTTCCAGACAATTATGCCAAGCTTCTGATAGGCTAACTGTAGTGTACTTGTGAATGTATTTTAAGGCCAACCTTCAAACTCAGTGCCTCTTTGCTTGCCATCATGGGAAAATCAAAAGAAATCAGCCAAGATCTCAAAAAAATAATTATAAACCTCCACAAGACTTGAGCAATTTCCAAATGCCTGAAGGTACCACGCTCATCTGTACAAACAACAGTACGCAAGTATAACACCATGGGACCACACAGCCATCATACCGCTCAGGAAGGAGATGCATTCTGTCTCCTAGATATGAGCATAGTTTGGTGCAAAAAGTTCAAATCTATCACAGAAGAATTGGAGGAAACAGGTAGTCAAGTATCTATATCCACAGTAAAATGAGTCCTATATTGACAACCTAAAAAGCAGCTAAGCAAGGAAGAAGCCAATGCTCCAAAACCGCCATTTAAAAAGCCAGACTACAGTTTGCAAGCGCACATGGAGACAAAGATCTTTCTTTTTGGAGAAATGTCCTCTGGTCTGATGAATCAAAAATTTAACTGGCCATAATGACCACCATTATGTTTGGAGGAAAAAGGGTGAGGCTTGCAAGCCGAAGAACACCATCCCAACCATGAAGCATAGGGGTGGCAGCATCATGTTGTGCTTTGCTGCAGGAGGGACTGGTGCATTTCACAAAATAGTTGGCATCATGAGGAAAGAAAATGATGTGGATATATTGAAGCAACATCTCAAGACATCAGCCAGGAAGTTAAAGCTTGGTCGCAAATGGACAATGACCCCAAGCATACCTCCAAAGTTGTGGCAAAATGGCTTAAGGACAACAAAGTCAAGGTATTGGAGTGTCCATCACAAAGCCCTGACCTCAATCTGATTTGTGGACAGAACTGAAAAATCATGTGTGAGCAAGGAGGCCTACAAACCTGACTCAGTTACACGAGTTCTGTCTGGAGGAATGGGACAAAATTCCAGCAACTTATTTTGAGAAGTTTTTCGAAGGCCACCTAAAAAAAAGAGCATTAAGAGCATTATCTATGAGTGATTCTACGAATGTTTCCCATAACTGCACTTAACATGAACGAGCAAGGATGCACTTTAAGAGCTTTTGCCACATAAGAGAAGTGAGATAGTGCTGCACGTCATTGTAACTTTATTATATTTGTGTGTAACTTTACAATAAGTTGTAATTTACCTTGCTAATGTTTGAAAATATTTTCTCATATTTGACCTAATTAACTACATATTTTAATATTGTTTTACTATAATTTTGTGCAGAACGATCTATTTCTTTTACACAA
This sequence comes from Moxostoma hubbsi, assembly GCA_032164185.1. Lineage (NCBI taxonomy): Eukaryota > Metazoa > Chordata > Actinopteri > Cypriniformes > Catostomidae > Moxostoma > Moxostoma hubbsi. The sequence continues at coordinate 39,127,967 of JAVLUX010000025.1, read as the reverse complement.
TCTGCTTCCATAATCAGGTGTGCATGTCTAATATTTTTATAAATTTCTCTCGATATGAAAGCTTTCAGGATTAGTTAAGACAGTGGTGGCCCCATGCATGATCCTGCTAATTACATGCATTCATTTAATATTACTAGGTTCACCATGTAATCATGCAGCTCAAAATAAGGAGATGTTTAGAGGATGTGCTTTTTGGACATTCACCAATAAAGTGGAGGTCTGCTCTTTACTTCCAAAATTGATCATGGTGACAGCAATGCTGCACATGTGGTGCTACACAACTTATAGTGCTTGCGTAAGCACCTTTTGGGCATGAGATAGGAAGAGGAGACATGGATGATGAGCCAATATATACTGAGGATTTTCAGGCAGTTATTTACTTTTTTTCTTCTCTCTCTGATTTTAATGTATATAGTTGTCTGCATCAATCATGCCACCTCTTTGCTGTTACCAACTAGTCCGCACAAATAACTTTATTTGTTTACTAATTACTCTATTCACCCATTTATATAGACTATGGATGATTATAGATTATTTTATGCATTTCGTTATTATTATTATTATTATTATTAGACTCGTATTAAAATAAAAATAAATAAAACCTATCCTGATATTAAAGTTTTAGCAAAAAGTATAGATATTTAAAGTGTAAGAGTTTAAATTGTATCAGGTGTAATTTCACATTTGTCCTGCAGGTGTCTGCATAAATCTACAAGCATTTTCAAGTACTAAAGTTACAATGCTTTTGGGAAATGTGCTGCAAAACTAATGAATCGTAAGATAGATGTCAATTTACTTAGGCTTACGATACTTTTGGGAAACGAGGCCCAGAGCTGTTAGACTTTGTCCGTGATTTGGAGTGTGGCATGATTGTTGGTGTCAGATGGGCTGGTTTGAGTATTTCTGGGATTTTCACACACAACAGTCTCTAGAATTTACTCAGAATGGCGTCAAAAACATCCAGTGAGCAGCAGTTCTGTGGATGGAAAGGGGGAAAAAAAATTATTATATATAAAAAAAATATTATTATTTAATTTATTTTGGGGTTTAAAATCAAAATACCCATGTAGAACATTCTTAAAATTGGTTAATTGAACACAAAGGCTCTGTCACATTCACCTCTCAAGTGGAATCTGTGTGATGGGGAATATTGCCTGATGGACTTCCAGTGGTGGAGAAATCTCCCTACATAAATTTTTGAACTTTGACACATAATTTGCATCATTGACCAAAAGGAAGTTGCTTGGTTTTGCAGTGACCTCTGGGTGGTGGTGCTAACATTTACATTTATTTATTTAGCATATGCTTTTATCCAAACATGACTTACAAAATGATGGATACAACATAAGTGACACTGTATGCTGACAATGGATGAGGAGCTGGTATTAGCATTGAATTTCTTTAGAACTTCACTCTCCCAGAGGATAAAAGCTGCATAAAAAGCAGCTAAGGCATCTTAGTCTGCAGAATGTTGCCATGTGAGTGTGAATGTAACTGAGCCTTAATATTGAAATGAACTTTGTTAATTATTATAAATTATGTCCTTTCTCTGTGATCGTGTAGATATTTAGAGAGCGCGAGGAGGATTTGAAGAGATTGTCCCGGCCCCTTGCCTGTACCTGCTTCAGAACATCTATTTGGGATGAAACGCTGTATAAAGTAAGAACATTTCCAACAGCTCAACTTTAACACATTTTTAGAAGGTGTGTTGATGTTATTTATGTGTACATGTCTGCAGGCTTGGTCCAGTATCGTGTATCAGCTCATTCCTAATGTACAGCAGCTCGAGTGTAACCTGCGCAACTTTGCTCAGATTATTGAAGCTGATGAAGTATTACTGTTTGAAAGAGCCACTTTCTTGGTTAGTAACAAATTCAAACACAAAGCTCACACACTTAGCCTACATATATTTAAACAGCCTATTATGATTAACTTTCCAAAATTTGTGGAAACAATCGTTTTATGGTATATCATGTTTGGGATTTCGATTCATAAACATTTAGCATTCCATATTGCAGCTGCTTTGATGAAAGCTTTATGAACTATATGCATAAAATCACATTGAAAAATAACATTTAGCAGCGTTTGCTTGGGCTAACCGTAACTGACTATTAATATTGCTAATATTAGTATACCTCTTCTATGATGAACAAGTTTTCAATTTCTGAGTTCAGTCATTTTGATATTTTTTTCTGAGGCATAAAGTAAAAACAGAAATGTCTAAGTGGTGTAACTGCCTGAAGACAGAACAAAAAATACAAATAAATGGGTAAATGTTTTGCAGAAAATGTAAGTGGGGCTTGCAGTGGTAAACTTGCCGCCGGAATGTGCCATCAAGGGCCTCATTACACTAACCCATGTAAAAGCAGCCCAACCCATTTGACATTCTGATCTGGAGATGATCTTACTGATCCCCTTTCAATATTTAAGTAATTGTTTACCATCAGTTTCGACTTTCAAATTCTTCTTTTGTTTTTTTGTGATTCGCATTCTTTGTGCATATTGCCACCTGCTGGTTATGGAGGATATTTTATGGCAAAAAAGGGCTTAAATATTTATCTGTTTCTCACCCACACCTATCATATCACTTCTGAATATATAGCTATATCCACTGGAGTCTTATGGACTACTTTTATGCTGCATTTATGTGCATTTTGGAGCTTCTAAATTTTAGTAAACATTCATTTTCATTGCATGGACCTATCTGTTTATAATACATTTGAAATTAATGATTAAGTTGTGTTTACTCAAGTTAATACACAACTTGACAAGTTTTTTGTTGAAAATGCTATGAAAGTTTTTCAAACATTTATGAAACCAACATAGACACAAAGATTACATTTCTATGCACTTAACTCGTTTTAAACTAGATTTTAATAAAAATCGTTTTTCTTTTTATCACCTTAGACAATCTAACTAACAATGCCCTGGCAATCACCCCAGTATATGAAGTGGACTAGGAGTCTTGTTTAGCCAGACCTTTTAGTAAAAATACAGAATGTCTGCTCCGTATTGCAGCTTATTCTGGCTAAGAACCACCCATTTAGACAACAAGAGCTGACTGCCATGTAAAGAAATTGGGGCTAGCATCTACAGCTGAAACATGAACCGCAGTTCTGGTGTGATTCTCTGAACGAACTGTTTCTCTCTGCATGTTTGTTCAGGTGATTTCTCATTATCAGTGTAAGGAACAGCGAGATGCTCATCGCTTTGAGAAGATTAGTAACATCATCAAACAGTTCAAGCTCAGCTGCAGGTCAGTCACTCGTCAGTTTTGACTTGTTTGAGGTGCTAAAGCAGAATGCTGATTTTTGTTATTGATCCCACAGTAAGTTGGCTGCCTCATTCCAGAGCATGGAAGTACGCAACTCAAATTTTGCAGCTTTTATCGACGTGTTCACGTCCAACACATACGTCATGGTTATCATGTCCGACCCGTCAATACGTAAGCATCAGCCTGTTTGTGGCATAAAAATTCATTAAAACTTCTTACCATTTTTTCATTTCTAGGCCTAGCAATGGAGTACTTATGGGTGAATCTCATGAAGAAATGTCTGGGTCATATTTTAAACCAAAGTCAAAAGAAAATAAGAAAAATATTTTAAATGAAGAAAATGAAGCTAATTTATAGGAACATTAGGATCTTTTGCTCTTTGCCATTTATTTTCATAACAGTTAAGCACATTTTCTCCCCAAATTCTTATTACTGTAATGTTTCCAGCTGTTTTCCTTTTGCGTTTGTTTATAGTTCTCAATTATATTCTCTAGAAAATATCAAATATATATATACACTACCGTTCAAAAGTTTAGGGTCACTTACTCATTCTTTTTTTTTTTTTTTTTTCACATTTTACAATAATAGTAATGTCATCAAAACTATAGAATAATGGAAATGGAAATTTGGGAATTATGCTGTGAAAAAAATTAAATAAAATAACTAAACATTATATTATATTTTAGCGTCTTCAAAGTGGCCACACTTTGCCTAGATTTTACAGAAATGTACTCTTGGCATTTACTCAACCAGCTTCTTGAGGTATCACCCTGGGATGCTTTTTAAACAGTATTGAAGGAGTTCCCATCTATATGTTGGGCACATAGTGGCTGCTTTTAATTATTCGGTCCAAGTCATCCATTTTTCCAAAAACATTTTTTTTTTTAAATAACATTTTATTTTTTGTAATTAAATTAATATGTTGGCACAATTATGTTTTTGTCTACAAAAAGAATTTCAAACATTTAAGCGTACGCCTTCAGATCAAAAGGTTTTTAAGATAATGAGAAACATTTCAGGCAAGTGACCCCAAACTTTTGAACGGTAGTGTGTATATGTATATATATATATATATATATATATATATTGTTTGCATAACAGTATTATTTTAATTGTCAATGCAGCAAAGAAAATATGAATAGTCCTTAAAATAGGCTTCATTTGTAAAAAAGAAAAAAAAAAATGTCCTAAACGTTTTCATGACATTTTTACCCATGTTTAAATACTTTGTCCTTGAATTTTTATATTCAATTGTGAAAGTAGTTTTGTGGTTTGGCCCTGAAATGATCACAGAAATATTTTGTTGTAGAATTCACTGTCCCACTATCTTACTCTCTCCAGCATCTGCTGCCACCCTCATCAACATTCGGAATGCCAGGAGACATTTTGAAAAGCTGGAGCGAGTAGATGGACCCAAACACAGTCTGCACATGCGAATGCGCTAGACATACACATGCAGCAGAGAACGTGAGTGTGTGCAATGTGCATGCCTAAATCTGTTTCACATACATGCCACCCAAGATACTGAAATGAAAACTGTAACTATATTCCACATACAATACTAGTAATAATACAGAATGAGTAACTGCTTATTCTTTATTATTACTTTTTACACATAACACAAGTATGAACTTTGCCGAACTTTTACTGGTATTGTATTAATGTGTGCTCTATAGTACACAGATGGATAATCAGATATTTCCTAAAGTAAATAGATATTTACTTCAGTTATCAGTTCTTTAAGGTTAGGCTAAAGTTAGACATATAACAAAACAAAGATGAACTCGTATGATGAAAGACGCATTTTGCAAAATGTAGTTACATGAATTAAATAAAGAGCCTTGGACAAGTGTGTATTGCCAATATAGCTGGTTAATTATGCTGATGATGTTGATATTGTGTCTAAAACTTATAAATAAAACAATGATTAGAAATCGGTTGTGCGTATTGGTTTTCTAAGGAGAACCAGGGGTGCACTGCACAACCAAAATAGCCAAGCAAATTAAAAAGCAGAAAACAAAATAGAAACACAGCAAAACAAAATTAAGCTGCAATACTCAGGAAAAAAAAAAGAATTTTTTTTTTGTAAACGCTGTATTTTAAGACATGTAGCAGAAATACAGTCGCCTCAATGGGAATCCGCGCAATCTTGAATTTTGCGCGATGGACTACAGGTTGCGAAAATCTTCCCATCGCAGATTTAGCATGGAGTTAAAGTTTAGTGAATTTTGCTGCAAACTTTCACTGCGTTGACCAGTAGGGAGTTGCTTGGTTTGGCAGTGACCTTTGAGTGGGCGGTGCTTCGTAAGCAGCTTTACTGAATATTCACAATGGACAAGGATATCATTTGAGATGTGAGTTTCTTTTCATCTTCACTCGGACAGATTGAAATGTTACATTAAATAGAGGCTGCTTGGCAATTGATTATTTGCTGATTTCACATGCTCATCATCCACCCATGCCATCTTTGCCCATAGAATTTCACAGTGCAAAGGTATGTGTGATCGCACCTTAAAGGCCAAACGAGAATGTTCTGTGTGTTTTCTTACCATGAGCAAATTTTTATTCAAAACAATGGATCCCTAACAAGCCATACTCACCTTGAGGGAACAGTCGCGCCGAATCACGGTGAATCAAAGCAAAGCATTTTTTTTTATTTTGTGAAAATGGTGTAGATTTTTTTGTTTTTTGGCCTGCAAAAAAGGTCTGACCAATAATATATAAGCTTTAGTTCTCATGTCAGAAGTATTTGCAGTTATGCCTTTTGAATACCAAAAACAAAATGAACACCGTTATTGCGGTGCTATTTTTCAAAGTCTTTAGCAGTATTAAAGTGTCTAATAATGGGTCAGAATGAAGATGGGATTTGTTGGGTGAGATCTGTGTTTATTGCTTGCACTCTTGTAGTGTATAAGTTCCATCAGGTTTTATTAGAAACATGCAGGGCTTTTAGCAAATATAACATGTAGATGTACATGGCAATAAGATACAATCAAATATTTATTTTAAACAATTGTTTTAATGGTCATTATGAGTCTGCATTACACAGTGTTTTTTAAATAAGTATATATAGTATGCGTGGTAGTTGCATATAATCGGTGTTGTTCCAAATGATAACAGGTTTTAACTGTTAATATGTATTCATTCAATGCGCTGAGTATGTAGATGTGGACTTTAAAAACAGTAGAGTACAGAACTTCTCAAGAAGCCTCAACCATGCCCTGACCATGTCTCAACCATGCCCTGATCAAAACAAATGGCATAGGACCTTAGAAGAAGAATTGTAGCAATGAAGCTGGAAATTGCTATAACATTTTTTCTAAAGAAATGTATGTTCATCAATCCACAGTAAGACAAATTGTCTACAAATTCAACACTTTTGATAGATTGCCTAAGACTGGGCATCCTGCACAGTTCACCCTAAGAGCACAACTTGTATTGCTTAAGTGAAAAATACCCAAAGGTAACAGCAAAAGATCTGCAGAAATCTCTTGAACTTGCTAATGTCTCTGTTTATTTGTGTCAACTATAAGAAAAATACTGAATAAGATTGGTTTTCATGGGAGGACACCACATAGAAAACCACTGCTCTCCAAACAAAACATTTCAGCATGTCTCAAGATTGCAAAAGACCACCTTGATGCTCTTCAAAGCTTCTGGAATAATGTTCTGTGGAGAGTTGGAACAAAATGAAACTTTTTGGACTATATTTGGATGAAAAAATTCACAGCACATGAACACCAAAACCTCATCCCAACTGTCAGGCATGGTGGAGGAAGCATCATGGGTTGGGACCGGACAGCTTGCAATCATTGAGAGAAATATGAATTCAAATTTGAATGGGTTGAATTCAATTGCATCAAGGGATTTTACAGGAGAATGTCAGGGTAGTGTTACGTCATCTTAAAGTGTTTTTGGTCATTGTTTGTTGAATCACCCAAGCAAATATACAACAGAATGGCTAAAGTAAAGAAAATATTTGTTTTGGAATGACCGAGTCCAGACTTTAAGTCAAATGAGATGTTGCGGCATGACCTGAAGAGGGCTGTTCGTGCAAAAATCCATGAGATATTAATGGATTACATTTTTTTTTTTTTTATAGAGGATTGGTGTAAAATCCCTCTGTTGATATACAAGGCTGATCAACATCTACAGTAAATGTCTGGTGAATTTTATTGCTGCTGAAAGAATAATTTTTCTGCCAGTTATTAAATACAAGGGTTCATATACTTTTTCCAGAATGGACAGTGAATGATTTAATAAAGACATGAAAAGTAAAATTATTTGTTTGTCAACACTTTGTATTTGTCTATTATTAGGACTAAGGTGAAGATCAGACCACATTTTATGAATAATTAATGCAGAAATGCAGGTAATTCCAAGGGTTCACATGCGTTTTCTTGCTACTGTTAAAAAAACAAAAAAAAAAACACCTTACATCCTTTAAAATATATTTGGTTGTGCAACAAAACTTGTCTTTTGCCAGATACCATAGCACAATAAAGGCACTCCTAGATTACATTTTAAGGAGTTAGATGGGCACGATGTTGGATAATACAGTTCTTGGCTGCCTACTTCTACAGTAGATTTGAATGTAATTACTATTTCAAGACATTCAATTATGTATATAACAAATTGATAAAAAAAAAGAGGGTATGTATTTATTTATATGGGCTAGTTTTGTTCCCAAATGTAAAATTTCTGGCAGAATTTTTTCACTTTTGGTTGCATTTTTGCCCATAGCCCAGGTTACTTTCTGACCTTGATTGGGGGGAGGTATGTAATGTTATTGTGTCACTGTTTTTAAGCTTTCAAATGTTACCATATACACTGATCAGCCACAACATTAAAACCACCTGCCTGATATTGTTTTGGTCCCCCTCGTGCCAGCAGAACAGCATTTCTGAGATGCTGTTCTTCTCACCACAATTGTACGATGCTTTCGGGAAACGGGCAGCAAAACTAATATGAATCGTAAGATAGATGTCAATTTACTTAGGCTTACGATTCTTTTGGGAAACGAGGCCCAGAGCAGTTAGACTTTGTCTGTTCGAACCAGTTTCCATCTGCAGAACTGCTGCTCACTGGATGTTTTTTTTTTTTTGTAAATTCTAGAGACTGTTGTTTTTGAAAATCCCAGGAGATCAGCAGTTACAGAAATACTCAAACCAGCCCGTTTGCTATTTTGTTCATCAGTAATGTCCTGACCATACTTTGTGATCAGTTGAATGCCACTTTGGTGAATTAAAAGTACCAATTTCCTTCTGAAACCGCAAAATCTGTACATTATTCCAAACTTTTGGCCGTGTGTGTACACACACACACACACACACACACACACACACACAACAGTTAGTTCCGGTCCTCAAATCTGATTGGACGAGAGACGTTCCATGAGCACTTATTGTCTGACAGCATCAGCACACTGACACTTCACTGTGTGTATCACTATGCTTGTGTGCATGCCGTTCTAAACTAATATGTAAGAGCAGTGCAGATCTGTTAGGAGTTACTGTCTTTATTTTTGAAATTACATATGTTAGCCAGCAGGTGATGGCAAAAGATCATTTTTGTGTGTAATATGAGCCAGTTGGTGACGTGAATTTAATCCGTCAGTCATTGTTTACATAGAACAGCGCTCCGTGATCGCTCGTATTACCACTACATTACTTAAGCTAGGACATCGTTTTAAAAGGCTTTCAATTAAACATTTCAGGATTAAGGCTCATCACAGCTGAGAGATACACCAGACTGTTTGATTACAGATCTCGAGGCACTTACCAAGTTTCCACATTGGATACACACTGTTTAAAATGGCATCATTTTAGGACATCACTGTTTCTATAGTGAATGACCCTTGCGCGGCTTCCACGAAATAGGGAGAAATACCCCTGCTTGGACACTATTTTTCCACTGAGAAATATGATCTTCAGAATGCTTACAGCATCTCTGCTTGGGAGTGGCAAAAGGTGATTGCACACGCTCTGTCTTTCTCTCTCTCTCTCACCCACACACCCATCCTTGTTTATCCAATAACTTGTTAGAAACAGCACAACCTGTGATACTATTTCTGTGTATCTTTTGAAGTGAACATTTTGAATTACTAATGAAGGCTTGGACGCATCATTTGTTTTGAACCAGCAACGGCAGATTCTGATCCGTCGTGTAAGAAAGCAGTTCCATCCACAAATGCGTTTTTATGAACATACACTGTTTTTAAAATGTTTTAAAATGTACTTGTTCATTGAACTGTTGTATATAAGCAATATCACACTCACAATCGTGCTATATGGCCCTACATCAGCACTGCTGTAATTACCTACGGCACTCGGCCTGTGGCCTCGTGCCTGCGGCCGAATCACAGCAGTGCTGATGTAGGGCCATATCGCACTCTTGCTCGCTTGATATTACTTAAATGTGTATATCCATCCGTCTGTCCGCCAAATACATTTTGAACTCAGTTTTTCACTATTCCTAACATTTAATCATAGAAAACATTCCTTGTCTTAGGTCAGATAGGTTCACTAATTTATTTTAAGAATATGTAATGTCAGAAGAATAGTAGATGGAATTATTTATTTCAGCTTTTATTTCTTTAATCACATTCCCATTGGGTCAGAAGTTTACATGCAATTTGTTAGTATTTGATAGCATTGCCTTTAAATTAATTCACTTTGGTCAAATATTTTGGGTAGCCTCCCACAAGCTTCTCACAATAAGTTGCTGGAATTTTGGCCCATTCCTTCAGACAGAACTGGTGTAACTGAGTCAGGTTTGTAGGCCTCCTTGCTCGCACATGCTTTTTCAGTTTGGCCCACAAATTTTCTATCAGATTGAGGTCAGGGCTTTGTGATGGCCACTTCAATACCTTGACTTTGTTGTACTTAAGCCATTTTGCCACAACTTTGGAGGTATGCTTGGGGTCATTGTCCATTTGGAAGACCCATTTGCGACCAAGCTTTAACTTCCTGACTGATGTCTTGATGTTGCCTTAATGTACACAAATGATATAATTTAATTCCTCATGATGTCATCTATTTTGTTAAGTGTACCAGTCCCTCCTGCAGCAAAGCACCACCACAACATTATGCTGCAACCCTCATCCTTCATGGTTGGGATGGTGTTCTTCGGCTTTTAAGCCTTACCTTTTTTCTTCCAAACATAACGATGGTCATTATGGCCAAAAAGTTACATTTTTGTTTCATCAGACCAATGGAAATTTCTCCAAAAAGTAAGATCTTTGTCCCCATGTGCACTTGCAGACTATAGTCTGGCTTTTTTATGGCCTTTTTTTATCCTTGCTGAGCAGCCTTTCAGGTTATGTCGATGTAGGACTCGTATATATCCACGTTGTACTGTGGATATACTGTAGATTCTTGTTTACCGGTTTCCTCCTGCATCTTCACAAGGTCCTTTGCTGATGTTCTGGGATTGATTTGCTCTTTTTGCATCAAACTACATTCATCTCTAGGAGACAGAATGCGTCTCCTTCCTGAGCGGTATGATGGCTGTGTGGTCCTATTGTTTGTACAGATGAACATGTACCTTCAGGCATTTAGATATTGCCAAGAAAGTGACAAGAAATTAAGTACAATGTTTTATGTATACAGTAGCAGCAAAACCATTACAGGTAGATAATACAGAAATGTGCAAAATTGCAAAGGGGGTCAGAGTGTGTGTGTGTTCTTCCTGAGAAGTATGCTGGCCGTGTGGTCCCATGGTGTTTATACTTCCGTACTATTGTTTGTACAGATAAACATGGGACCTTCAGGCATTTGCCCATGAAGGCACATTTGCCCATGAAGGCACAGAGTTTGAAGGTAGGCCTTAAAATACCTCCTATTAGAAGATAATTTGCTCATTGCTGCTTAATGGCACAGTTAACTTCTATGAGCTATAAAGTCAACGTCTGACCCACTGGAATTGTGATAGTCATTTAAAAGTGAATCAATATGTTTGTTAACAATTGTTGGAAAAATTACATGTGTCATGCAATAAGTAGGTAACGACTTGCCAAAAGTATTGTTGCTAATATGAAATCTGTGGAGTACATTAGAGTCTCTAGTTTGAGAAATAGATGCCTCATGTCCGCCGCTGACAGCTTCATTGAATTTTTCCCAGCTCAACACCAGTTTCATGTACAACAGTACATAGAAGACTCAGGGGTGCAGGCCTTATGGGAAGAATTGCAAAGAAAAAGCCACTTTTGAAACAGAAAATCTAAAAGAAAAGGTTTGAGTGGGCAAGAAACACATTGGACAACAGATCATTGGAAAAGAGTGTTATGGATCTTAACCCCATTGAGATTTTTTGGGATCAGCTAGACTGTAAGGTGCATGAGAAGTGCCCGACAAGACTGTCACATCTATGGCAAGTGCTACAGGAAGCATGGGGTGAGTATCTGGACAAACTGACAGCTAGAATGCCAAGGATCTGCAAAACTGTCATTGCTGCACATAGAGGATTTTTTTTTTTAATTTTCAAATTGTAATAGTAATTTTTCACGTTATTAATGTCCTACCTATACATTGTGAGTGTGATCACCTGTTGATGATGCTGTAAACTGTTTGTCAGCTTTCTGAGTATAATGTCATTTTGGTGAAATGCATCCTGTTTTCTCAATGGAAAAATAGCTGTTCAAGTGGGTGTAATCATTTCTATTTCATGGTAGCCGCTGCACAAGAGTCTTTCACTATAGAAACCGCAATGTTTCCGCCAATTTGTCCTCTATTATGTGGAAAGTACGGTAAGTGGTAGGCACCTTGAGTTTGTGTAATTAATCAGTCTGTTGTGTTTCTTTTTGTTGTGTGCCTTAATTCTGAAGTTTTTAGTTTAAAGCCATGTAAAGCTATTTCCTAGCTTTAGTAGTGTAGTAATAATATGAGCGATCATGGAAGTGATGTTGAATATAAACACTGAGTGACGCTGACACACTTCACCTCACCAACTGGCTCAATTACACACAAAAATAGTCTTTTGCCTCCACCTGCTGGCTAAATTTTGTAATGTCACAAAATGAAATGTAAAGAGACCGTTAGCTCTTAACACATCTGCACTGCTCTTACACTTTAGCTTAGAATGGCACAAACACCGGCGGAGTGATGCACACAGTGAAGTGTCCAAGTGCTGATGGTGTGAGACCATCAGTGCACATGGAACGTCTCTCGTCCAATCAGATTCAAGGACCAGAACTAACTGATGTATGTATATACACTGCTGTTCAAAAGTTTTGGGTCATTTGACTGAAATATTTCTCATGATCTTAAAAACCTTTTGATTTGAAGGCATATGCTTAAATGTTTGAAATTAGTTTTTTAGACAAAAATTAAGTGTGCCAACATATTTCATTACAAAACTAAAATTTTATTAAAAAAAAAAAAGTTTTTGAAATGGATGACTGCTAATAAAAAAAGCAGCTAATAAGTGCTCAGTGTACTCGTTGATACTCAAAAGGCTCCTTGCTACCCTGACTCAAATTAACGAAACCGGAAATCACTACGATGTTCTGATGCAGAGATATGTGATTTGTTATTTGTTTGCTAAGTTAACCCCATCTGGCTGCTGGCAGTTACCAAGGTGATACTGAAAAGGCTCCTGGCTACCATGAGTTCAGTGAACAAAACCAGAAGTCTCTACGACATTCTGATCCAGAGATACCCATCTAAGCATTTTGAATGGAAGGGTTTGGTTGCTAAGGTGCGCTAAATGGTTGCTAGTGCAGGCCTAAGTAGTTTCCATGATGATACATGAAGTCTGATTGCTCACCCAATTAAAACAAACCAACTGTCATTTCTTTAGGACATTCTGATCCAAAGATATCACTCTCAGCCATTTTGAATGGAAGTCAATGGGGCTGGTTGCTAGGGTACTCTAAATCATTGCTAGGGTATGGCTAGCCAGTGACCAGAGAGATTCTTATTGGCTGATTTCTAACCTGACTCAAAAGATCTAATCCCCAAGTGAAAAAATAAATAAATTCTGTTCTGAAGATATCCTTCTGAGCCATTTTGAATGGAAGTCTATGGGGGTGGTAGCTAGGGTGCCATAAATGGTTGCTATGGCATGTCTACACCATTTCCAAGATGATACTTAAAGATTGATTGGTAGCCCGAGTGAATTGAGCCTGCACCTATTTCTCTACGACATTCTGATTGGGAGATATGATCCCACAAAATTAATTGTCATTAAAAAACATTTGTTTTCATGGGCAGGAGCCTTGCCATAGTATGACTATTGGGCATTTTTGGGCTGGTTTTAAGGCAGCATTTTACTGTTTTCAAATGCAGCCATATAGAATTTAGAGACAGAAATGGGGATGATGGAAAAATAAACACATAATATAATTCCAGACATATGTAAACTATGGCTGTCGATTTAACGCTTTCATTCAGTGTGATTCCTTTTTCAAAAATAACGCGTTAAAAAAATTAACGCAATTAATCGCACTTCCCCCGGACCATAATAAGGAAGAGTCCTGAGAAATGCAAGCTTGTAGTACCACCTGTTTACTCCAGAGGGCAGTAAGTGAAATTTCAGCTGTATGAGCAACGCACAGTTTACACGGTGAAGAAAACACAGGAGCGCAAATGCAAACTAAGGGATCTCAAGATGTGTTTAAAGATTTGAGTATCGAACTATATTTAACTTGACACAGTGACCTAAACATTTTATGTTTATGACATAACAACACCCGAGACGCTACACAAACATGTCTGACGCAGGGTGTGGCTGGACTTCCAAAATTTGGAAGTTACCCCATAAATATTTAATCACGAATAAAATCAAAGAAATTTCCTTCAAACTTATTTATAAGTACTACTTCACTAATTATTTTCTTGTAGAGAGATTTAATTGTGATGTCAATATATTCTGTACATTTTGTGGTCTGCAGGCGGAAACATTTTTACATTTATTTTGGAGTTGTCCCTACTCAACTTGTTTTTGGTCTGATTTTTGCAAGATTGTTAGAGATTATATTATTCCCAGCTTTCAACTTTGTTTTGAAAATGCTTTATTAGTTTTTTTTAGCTATGACATGTCTCTTCATAAGCAATATTATTTGATTAATTTTCTGCTTTCGTTGGCAAAGTTTAGTATTCATAAATGTAAGTATGGTGGTTATAAACCATTAGTTTTTTTAATTCAGATGTTCCGCAATACCTAAGAACAATTTCCAATTTGAGTAACAAGAAAGCTGTAAAGTGTATTGAAATATGTAAACAATTTGATATTTTTATTAAACTGTTTATTTATTTTCCTTTTTGTTGTTTGTTTTAATATAGCTCTTGGCTCTAGATGTAAAAGTTTTGTAAACATTAATAAAAAATTTAAAATAAATGTCTGACACAGGTGTAAATTGAGGTGTTCTTAAACAAGCCCTCATAATCTCCAACTGATTGATAAATTCACTTGTGAAATGGATTGCTGTGAACTGTATGCCAGTTATTGACTTATGATCAATAATATGGTAGTAACCAATGCATTGTATTCTAAAGCTGCTTTTTATATTGTCTTATCAATGATTAACTCTTCTGCTACAAGAATGTAATGCATTTTTATATATACAGTGCCTTGCGAAAGTATTCGGCCCCCTTGAACTTTTTGATCTTTTGCCACATTTCAGGCTTCAAACATAAAGATATAAAACTGTCATTTTTTGTGAAGAATCAACAACAGGTGGGACACAATCATGAAGTGGAACGAAATTTATTGGATATTTCAAACTTTTTTAACAAATAAAAAACTGAAAAATTGGGCGTGCAAAAGTATTCAGTCCCCTTAAGTTAATACTTTGTAGCGCCACCTTTTGCTGCGATTACAGCTGTAAGTCGCTTGGGGTATGTCTCTATCAGTTTTGCACATCGAGAGACTGAAATTTTTGCCCATTCCTCCTTGCAAAACAGCTCGAGCTCAGTGAGGTTGGATGGAGAGCGTTTGTGAACAGCAGTTTTCAGTTCTTTCCACAGATTCTCGATTGGATTCAGGTCTGGACTTTGACTTGGCCATTCTAACACCTGGATATGTTTATTTGTGAACCATTCCATTGTAGATTTTGCTTTATGTTTTGGATCATTGTCTTGTTGGAAGACAAATCTCCGTCCCAGTCTCAGGTCTTTTGCAGACTCCATCAGGTTTTCTTCCAGAATGGTCCTGTATTTGGCTCCATCCATCTTCCCATCAATTTTAACCATCTTCCATGTCCCTGCTGAAGAAAAGCAGGCCCAAACCATGATGCTGCCACCACCATGTTTGACAGTGGGGATGGTGTGTTCAGGGTGATGAGCTGTGTTGCTTTTACGCCAAACATAACGTTTGCATTGTTGCCAAAAAGTTCGATTTTGGTTTCATCTGACCAGAGCACCTTCTTCCACATGTTTGGTGTGTCTCCCAGGTGGCTTGTGACAAACTTTAAACGACACTTTTTATGGATATCTTTAAGAAATGGCTTTCTTCTTGCCACTCTTCCATAAAGGCCAGATTTGTGCAGTATACGACTGATTGTTGTCCTATGGACAGAGTCTCCCACCTCAGCTGTAGATCTCTGCAGTTCATCCAGAGTGATCATGGGCCTCTTGGCTGCATCTCTGATCAGTCTTCTCCTTGTATGAGCTGAAAGTTTAGAGGGACAGCCGGGTCTTGGTAGATTTGCAGTGGTCTGATACTCCTTCCATTTCAATATTATCGCTTGCACAGTGCTCCTTGGGATGTTTAAAGCTTGGGAAATCTTTCTGTATCCAAATCCGGCTTTAAACTTCTCCACAACAGTATCTCGGACCTGCCTGGTGTGTTCCTTGTTCTTCATGATGCTCTCTGTGCTTTAAACGGACCTCTGAGACTATCACAGAGCAGGTGCATTTATACGGAGACTTGATTACACACAGGTGGATTCTATTTATCATCATTAGTCATTTAGGTCAACATTGGATCATTCAGAGATCCTCACTGAACTTCTGGAGAGAGTTTGCAGCACTGAAAGTAAAGGGGCTGAATAATTTTGCTCGCCCAATTTTTCAGTTTTTTATTTGTTAAAAAAGTTTGAAATATCCAATAAATTTCGTTCCACTTCATGATTGTGTCCCACCTGTTGTTGATTCTTCACAAATAATTACAGTTTTATATCTTTATGTTTGAAGCCTGAAATGTGGCAAAAGATCAAAAAGTTCAAGGGGGCCGAATACTTTCGCAAGGCACTGTATATATAGATATAGATGGATGGATATATCTAGATAGATAGATAGATAGAGATAGAGATATATATATATATATATATAGAGAGAGAGAGAGAGAGAGAGAGAGAGAGAGAGAGAGAGAGATAAATAGATAGATATATATATAGATAAATAGATAGATAGATAGATAGATAATTTTTAATTAAAGATAATTATATATTGATAGAAATATGTATAATCGTTATATATTGAATTATTGTTATATGGGGGCTTTCACAGCAAATATTTGTATCTGCGATTAATTAATCGGGACACCATGTAATTAAGTCGATTAAAAATTTGAATTGATTGACAGCCCTAATGTAAACATAGCATTAAAGCAATGTGTAATTATCATGTAATGAATGCAGTTATCATGTCTGGAAACTTGACAAATATGTTTCAATATTTTTAGGTTATGTAAAAATTAAGGTGACACTTGATTATCTATAATAATTTTGGAAATCTCATATTTATTTGCAAGCTAATATTATAAATGTCAGAAGACATTGTCAGTGTACCACGTTTCTTCAAATAAACTTGTATGATTTCATACACTCATAAAAGCCTTAGACTTAAAAGGATTTATTGTCCTGTCCGCTCTCTGGTGGACAAAAGTAGTATTACAGCTTTCATCGGTCAGTTGAAATGGCTGATTATTTAAAAATTGCTGTTAGCCCCAGATCATGATAAATCCATTAAATTTAGTAATATTTCCACAGAACATCCTGTTTTCCATATTTAAACGGTTTTGTGAAGTTTGGCATTTATGCACAAAAGATACAGGAATATTAGTCATATTGGGCCACACTAGTCAAATATATCAGATTGTATCTTCTTGATAACTTTTTACCCACATGGTCAAGTGCTGACCTGGGCCACGTTTGGCCAAGATCTAATTAATGCTCTAGGAGGAGTTTTCAGTAAATTAGAATGGCTGAAACATGTTATAATATGAAATAAAACTGAGATCCACATTTTGTAGGACTTGATGCAAGGATTTAGAGGTAAAAAGCATTTTGATTTTAATGTGCTCGGATTCTGATTAATTACCAAAAAAGTTTTTGTTATAGCACCACCTTGTGGCCGATTCTCACAAAACCTGGTACAGAGCATCATTTTGACACTGTGTATGAATACCTCAAGTTTCGTAATGGCTGGACATTCAGATTTGATGTTATTAACTGCTGAAATTTGATTAGCTGCTCGCAGCCATGTATGTTGAATTTCCAAATTATATTTGAGTGATATGTTAGCCTTTGGGCCATAGAAGATGCAAACCAATTTTCAACATCATTGATCATACAGCTGCGGAGTTATGAGCGTTTTTCTGTTGTAGCGTCCCTTATAAACGAAATTTGATGTGACTTGGTGTGCATACTCAATGTCGTGTTGTCTGTGTATCAAGTTTCGTTATGTTTGGACTTTTAGTTTGGTGTATATATAGGTCAGTTTCAATTACATGGACGACGCCTGACCAGTTCGTTGGCTTAAATCTTCGTAACACTTCAACAAAATAAAATTGTTTTGATGACTTTTTGGCAGGAGGTTCCATACATGATGCGTAACAAATTTTGTGCAAATAGGACATACAACCTTGGAGGAGTTCGAAAAATTTAATTTTATCGAAAATTCTAAATGCTGGAAAAATTTTATAGATGGAAATGAAATTGGAGATACATGATTTGTAGACATGACTCAAATATTCAGAGGAAAAAATATTTTTATCCTAGCACTTATGGTTCCAGTGTTATGACCACAAAGGCAAAGTGCTTATTATAGCGCCACCTAGTGTCCGTCGGGTGTGCGTATGGGTGCCTGAGTAGTGGGGGGGAAATTTCTGATTATCACACCAACTTTGGTGTCTCTGCGACTGACGCCCTAAAATAATACGAAAATCGGATAAAACACAATAGGGTTCCGGCACCTTCTGTGCTTAGACCCCTAATAAAGAATGAGTAAGTGACCCTAAACTTTTGACCGGTGGGGGGGGTGTGTGTGTGTGTGTGTGTGTGTGTGTGTGTTTATATATAGTGCATCCGGAAAGTATTCACAGTGCTTCACTTTTTCCACATTTTGTTATATTACAGCCTTATTCCAAAATGGATTAAATTCATTATTTATTCTACAAACAATACCCCATAATGACAACGTGAAAGTAGTTTGAAATCTTTGCAAATTTATTACAAATAAAAAATGAAAAAAATCACATGTGCATAAGTATTTACAGCCTTTGCCAAGACACTCAAAATTGAGCTCAGGTGCATCCTTTTTCCACTGATCATCCTTGAGATGTTTCTACAACTTGATTGGAGTCCACCTGTGGTAAATTCAGTTGATTGGACATGATTTGGAAAGTCACACACCTGTCTATATAAGGTCCCACAGTTAACAGTGCATGTCAGAGCACAAACCATGATGTCCAGGGAATTGTCTGTAGACCTCCGAGACAGGATTGTATTGAGGTACAGATCTGTGGAAGGGTACAGAAAACTTTCTGCAGCATTGAAGGTCCCAATGACCACAGTGGCCTCTATCATCCATAAATGGAAGTTTGGAACCACCAGGACTCTTCCTAGAGCTGACTGCCCGGCCAAACTGAGCGATCGGGGTGAAGGGCCTTAGTCAGGGAGGTGACCAAGAACCCGATGGTCACTCTGACAGAGCTCCAGCGTTTTTCTGTGGAGAGAGGAGAACCTTTCAGAAGAACAACCATCTCTGCAGCACTCCACCAATCAGGCCTGTATGATAGAGTGGCCAGATGGAAGCCACTCCTCAGTAAAAGGCACATTACAGCCCACCTGGAGTTTGCCAAAAGGCACCTCAGATCATGAGAAACAAAATTCTCTGTCCTGATGAAACAAAGATTGAACTCTTTGGCAAGCGTCATGTCTGTAGGAAACCAGGCACCGCTCATCACCTGGCCAATAACATCCCTACAGTGAAGCATGGTAGAGATCTGAAAATGTCTGTGCACCGACGCTCCCCATCCAACCTGATGGAGCTTGAGAGGTCCTGCAAAGAAGAATGGGAGAAACTGCCCAAAAATAGGTGTGCCAAGCTTGTAGCATCATACTCCAATAGACTTGAGGCTGTAATTGTTGCCAAAGTTGCTTCAACAAAGTATTGAGCAAAGCTGTTAATACTTATGTACTTGTGATTTATTTTTTAATTTTTTTTGCTTTTTTATTTTTTAGAAATTTGCAAAGATTTCAAACAAACTACTTTCACATTGTCATTATGGGGTATTGTTTGTAGAATTTAGAGGAAAATAATGAATTGAATCCATTTTGGAATAAGGCTGTAACGTAACAAAATGTGGAGAAAGTGCTATGAATACTTTCCGAATGCACTGTGTATATGTGTGTGTGTGTATGTATATGTGTGTGTATATATATATATATATATATATATATATATATATATATATATATATATATATATATGCTGCACACATTTTCCATCCCCAATAATGTATATAATAATAATAATAATTCTCTTGATTTACTCCATCTTGTTTTGTAACTTCAGGGAGACTTTAACTTAAATGTGATGTTTTGTTGCACTGTTTTACTGCTCTGATGCTGTTTTTTCTCTTATGCACAGGATTATAATAAGGGTGATCTGCTGCAAATTATTCCAAGGAATTTCTCCAGTTTTGCCAACTTCACTGCATCCAGTGTTTTTTCCATCTGATGTAAAAAGGGGTTTAACTTGCTTTATTTGATGTTTTGCTTCCTGCTGTTGCAATAGGGCAATAGTTCATATTGATACACTCTGATAAGGAGGGAGGATTGGATATTATAATGGCCCCTTAAAATTTGATTTGTGCCCTACAGTAACTTGTGAGTTATTCGTACACAAAACTAAATCATAAAGTTAACATTTTGTTTTTCTCTGTCTCCATTATATATTGTTTAAGCATTATCTCAGATTTTTGTACTTTTGAACAAATTTTGAAAATGTTGAGCCAAAATCTGTGACTGTAAAATTGGTCTGTTTGAATTACTTGGATTACAAATATTCAGCAAAAATAAATGCACGTTCTTCTGTAATGACTGTCTTTCCATTTAACAAAACCATACTTATTTTACCAACTAAGGGTTTAATCATTTAAAGAAAATGTGTCTCATCAAAAGTATTTGTGGTTTCATAGGAGGCTAGATCTGCTTGTATTTTGGCAACTAAAATGTTTTAAATCATTACATCTGCAGTTGGTACAATATAATATAGTGCTCTACAATATAATATAGTGCTCTGCAATTTTGATTGAGCAGCTTATTGAGAAAACCTAAGATTAATCTTAAAATGATATTTGTATAGCCTTAAGTCTAAGCTTATCTTGAAATTGAAATCTATTTGAAATAACCTGTTGCCTGATGTGTTCAAACAATTCTTATTATAAAATCTCCTGTCATATTTGTTACTCGGTAACCCAAAACGGCTTCTGTCAGCTTTTAAATTCAACTTTTATTTCTACAAAAATATATTTTGAATATTTGTAATAAAAATAATAATGAATAATAAAAAAAAAAACAGTGCCATCCTACAAACAATTCAATAAGAGCTTATAAGAGGTAAGTTTAAAGGAATCTTTTAAAGTGATAATGACACCTGATTTGTGCTTGTCTCACAAACATATCCTAAGTGCAAATCATAATAAGTAAATGTTAGGGGCCAATGTTTAAACAAAAAGATATTGTTTGAACTGTAAGATTAATGACTAAATGCTTTTTAGTTCATACTGAATCAACTGCAGAAATTCACATAGATGCAATTGTACTTTTGCCTGATGAAGGGTTTAGTTGATAATTTATGTGATCATGTATTTGATTTTAACAGTGCAGTTCATCCTTTGACCAAGGTTCAGGCAGTGGTCAGTGAAGAGTCTCATGTCTTACAGTTGGAGTTGGCATCAGTTCATACTCTGTGAAGTCCATCATAGTAAACTGAAGCTATTTCGGGCTGGAACAGGCTGCAGTTAGTCATCCTCACAACAAGTAGTAGTGGAGTTGGACATCAGGCAGGACCAGAAATGGATGTGGCAGGCTCTAGTAACATCATGATATTTATCCCAAGGTTAAGACAGTGAAACAAAGAGAATAATATTAACGTACATGCTATTCACTTTAAAGCAGAATTAATAGATTATGATAAGTGTTTACGGTTCTGGCAGACCTGACCAATGCAGCATAAATATGAGTTGATGGATAAATGAGGTGTATGCCTGGTTGAAAAGATGAGTCTAGAAAGCCTATTCCATAGTTTAGGAGCCAAATAGGAAAATAATCTACCTTGTGGATTTTTATATTCAAGGATCTATTAACAGGCCAGAATTTTGCGATCGTAATGAACATGATGGAATATAGCGTGGTAGAAGGTCACTTAAGTACTGCGGAGCCAGACCATTCAAAGCTTTGTACGTAGTTAACAGAATTTTAAAATGAATACAAAATTTAACAGCTAGCCAATGTAACGATGATAAAATGGGGCTAATATGATCATATTTCTTGGTTCTCGTTAGCACTCTGGCTGCTGCATTTTGAACCAATTGAAGTTTATTTATTGATCTTGCTGGACATCCTCCCAGTAATGCATTACAATAATCTAGTCTTGAGGTCATGAACACATTAATTATTTTTTCAGCATCAGAAATGGAAAGCATGTGTCATTTCTGAGATGGAAGAAAGCTGTTCTTCACATATTGAAAATGTGACTTTCGAAGGACAGCTTGCTATCAAATATAACATGCAAGTTTTTCGCTGTAGAAGATGACGTAACATGGCATCAATTGAGAGTCAAATTATATTTAACCGGCTTATTTTTTTATATATTTTTGGCGCTTTATATATGTAAGCGCTTTATATAAACCTAACCGGCACATCCTGCATTAACGGTTTTATCTCAGCATCTCAGACTCCACCAGGAACAGGTGTCATAATTATTAACACGGAATACATGATGGGGTATAATGCAAACATTTTATTAATTGATTGCTGAGAAAACAGAGGTGTGAGAAAGAGTGTGTGTGTGAGAGAGAGAGAGAGAGAGAGAGAGTAATAACCTCAATAACCTAATACAGGACTTTACAGCCATGACTGAAGTAGAGCAGATACAGATAATACTAGGAGAGGGACAGACAGCAGCACTGGCTGCCAGATACGTGTGTATGTGCCACAGCCTGAGAGACAGCAGGTGAATGTGTGTGTGTGTGTGTGTGTGTGTGTGTGTGTCTGACCTCAGTGTGTTCCCCTACTGTCCACCACAGTGACCCTCAGTAATGTGTATGTGAGTGTATATGTTAAAACACTGTGGTATCAAATGTTCACAGAAATGATACACTGTTCATTTGTGCAATTAATTTAATTTGTACATTTAAATTGTTATAATACTTTATTATTCTTTATGTCTTTATAATTATTCTATGTGTTCCAAGCTTTGGCAATATTGTAATATGTACAGTCATGCCAATAAAGCAATTTGAATTGAATTGAGAGAGTGTGTGTGTGTGAGAGAGAGAGAGAGAGAGAGAGATCTATATTCCCCCTCTTGAGTCACCCTATTTCCAGGAAGAAACCTTTCCTACCATAGAGAGAGAAATCAGTCATTTCCAGGCCCAGGGGAATGTGCTGATTCTGGGGGATCTGAACTGTAGAACTGGTGTAGAACTAGATTTCACAGACACATACGGTGACCGATTCATTACTGGAAATAATGTGATTTTTCCCTCTCATGCCCCCAGACAGAACAATGACAAGGCAACAAACGCCCATGGAAAGCAGCTGCTGCAGCTCTGTCGGAGTCTGGGTCTGTACATCGTCAATGGAAGACTAAGGGGAGACTCTTTCGGACGGTACACCTACAGCTCAGCTCTTGGTAGCAGCACTGTCGATTACGCAATCACAGATCTGGACCTTTCTTCTTTGAGAGCATTCACAGTCAAACCATTAACAGCTTTCTCAGATCACAGCCAAATTACCCTGTATGTCAAACAGTCTGAATCAACCACCAAAACAACAACAACAACCACAACAGCACACACAATGAGCAGAATACTGTCATTTAAATGGACGGATAACAGCATCAATGACTACACAAATGCAATTACACTTACAGAGATACAATCTCTCTTACTTTCTTTCCAAATACAGGAATACACTAAAAATAATGATGGTGTAAATCAGGCAGTAAAAGATCTAAACACCATTTTCTACAAAACTGCACAAAGGAGCAATTTGGCAAAAATCAAACCTAAGAAAAAGAAATTAGACACAGACAAATGGTTTGATTCAGACTGTAAGACTCTGAGGACGAACCTCCGAAAATTATCCAACCAAAAACACAGACAACCAGATAATCAGGACCTACGCCTCCGTTACTGTGAGGCACTAAAACAATACAAACACACACTCAGAAGGAAAAAAGAACAGTTCTTACAGAGCCAGCTTCAAGAAATTGAAGAATTAGTCAATTCAAATAAATTCTGGGATAAATGGAAATCACTATATAAATCAAATGAAGAATTGGCAATACAAGATGGAGAACTGTGGAAAAATCATTTCCAAGATCTATATCGCACAACCCAAAATCATGATCAAAGTGACGTTAGTAAAAAATTAGAAGAGTTTGAACAATCCATTAAAGAATACCAAAACCCATTAGACTTCCCAATCACAATGAAAGAACTGAAGGACAAGATCAGTGTCCTAGAGTCCAAAAAAGCATGGGTATAGACGGCATCCTCAATGAGATGCTGAAACACATGGATCACAACTTTAAACTGGCTACTGTAAAACTGTTCAGTGATGTTCTGTGTGCCGGTTATTTCCCTGAGATCTGGAATCAGGGACTCATCAGCCCCATCTATAAGAGTGGGGATAAATTAGACCCTAATAACTACCGCGGCATCTGTGTGAACAGTAATCTGGGGAAGGTCTTCTGCAGTATTTTAAACAGTAGACTTGTAGACTTCCTTATGAAGCACAATGCCTTGAGTAAATGTCAAATTGGATTCATGCCAAAATGTCGCACATCTGACCACATTTTCACCCTACAGACACTCATTGATAAATATGTACATCAAAATAAAAGCCAAATTTTTGCCTGTTTTGTAGATTTTAAGAAAGCATTTGATTGAATCTGGCATGAAGGATTATTCTTTAAACTTATTGACAGCGGTGTAGGGGGAAAATCTTATGATGTGATCAAATCAATGTACACAGCCAGTCAATGTGCTGTTAAAATTGGCAACAAAAGAACCAAATTTTTCCTTCAACGGCGAGCAGTGAGACAGGGCTGCAGTTTAAGCCCCACCCTCTTCAACATGTATATCAATCAGTTGGCACAAACTATTGAACAATCTCCCGTTCGAGGTCTCACTTTACATGACACAGAAATAAAGTGTCTCCTCTACGCAGATGACCTGGTTCTCCTGTCGCCCACTAAAGAGGGGCTACAGCAGAGCCTGGCATTACTGGAGAGTTACTGTCAGACCTGGGCCCTGACAGTCAACCACCAAAAAACCAAAGTCATGATCTTCCAAAAGCGATCCAGATCTCAGGGACTAACAAACATTTTTACATTATCAAACAGAAACACTGAAATCACAAAGACATACACTTACCTCGGCCTAAAAATCAGTTCTACAGGTAATTTTGCTTTGGCTGTGAATGAACTCAAAGAGAAAGCACAAAGGGCGTTTTATGCCATTAAAAAATCCATTAAAATTGATATTCCGATCAGTATCTGGCTCAAAATATTCCAATCAGTCATCGAACCAATTGCATTATATGGCAGTGAAGTGTGGGGTCCACCTGTAAAATTTGACTATTTAAATTGGGAAAAACATCCCATTGAAACTCTGCATCTGGAATTTTGTAAAAGAATAATTTATGTCCAAAGAAAAGCCCCAAATAATGGATGCAGGGCAGAATTAGGCCAATACCCTCTCCTTTTGAACATTCAGAAAAGAGCCATCAAATTCTGGAAGCATCTTAAGACAAGTGACCCCAACACATACCATTATAAAGCCCTAAAACACCAAGAGCTGAGCTCAGTGAAGAGTCCCCTATGCCAGCTTGTCCTGAGACTGACTGAAGTCACACCTGAGGAGATCGGCCAGTCTCAGGATAACGGCACACTCACAAACATTCGGCCTAACCAAATTATACACAGAGAAAAGGAGAAATACCTCACGCATTGGACAAACACCATTAAAACTCAACACAAACTGGAATGTTATTCGGCACTAAATCGAGAGTACACGGTGGCAAACTATCTGACCTCAGTGACTGACAGAAAATTAAGAAAAGCACTGA
This sequence comes from Moxostoma hubbsi, assembly GCA_032164185.1. Classification (NCBI taxonomy): domain Eukaryota; kingdom Metazoa; phylum Chordata; class Actinopteri; order Cypriniformes; family Catostomidae; genus Moxostoma; species Moxostoma hubbsi. The sequence continues at coordinate 39,102,168 of JAVLUX010000025.1, read as the reverse complement.
CGATGTACAGACTCAGCGAGCACAGTCTGGCCGTAGAGACGGGCCGCCGCAGACAGACATGGCTGCCCCGCGAGGACAGACTGTGCTCCCAATGCATCCTGGGAGTGATTGAGACAGAACTGCACTTCCTCAAAGAATGCCCAAAATACCAACCAATTAGAAACAAATATTACCCCAAAATTAACAACATATGCCCAGATTTCAATGACTGTACCCCGACACAAAAAATGTGTTTTATTCTGGGGGAAAAAGAGGAATGTGCAAATATAGCTGCAAGATTTGTAGTATCCTGTAGAAACCTGCGGGACAACCAGAACTCAAATCATTAACAACACATGATGTATCGATGACCCCTGACCCCAATCCCCTACCCCTGTTACTGACCCTATATAATGTTGCATGTTATTTCTTTATAGTTATTATTGTTGTCATGTCCTAGTTTAGTTCCTGTTCTGTTTTTCTATGTAATTGCTTTGGCAATACAAAATGTCTTTGTCATGCCAATAAAGCTCGTTAAATTGAAATTGAAATTGAATTGAGAGAGAGAGAGAGAGAGGGGTGTGAGAGAGAGTGAGTGTGTGTGTGTGTGTGTGTGTGTGTGTGTGTGAGAGAGAGAGAGAGAGAGAGAGAGAGAGAGTGTGTGAGAGTTTGTGTGGGTGTGTGTGTGAGAGAGAGTGAGAGAGTGTCGATTGAGCAGCCACTCTAAAAATGAGCTCCTGAACAATTCAGAAAGTTTGAACCAAAAAAGTGAGACAGAGAGTAAACTTATAACAACAAAGAAGAAAAAACAATAGAGGAACATTTGAAGATATATTTTTACTTAGAAAAATATAAATTTTACTACAAAGAAGATAAAAACCTCTGTATTAGCATCTGGCTACTGGAACATCACTACATGAGCTACCTGCATTTTCCCTCCAAAACCTGAAAGGACTAATTAAATTGACTACAGCTAAAAAAAAAATCATCCTACAACGGAGATCTCCAAATGCTAAACAGAGAGGTGAGCTTTAATTGGCATACAACAACAACAACGCAACTGTAAATTTGAACTATAAACATCAAATCCCATCATTACAAGCTAAAGAAAACGGCAGTTGGGCAGTTCTGGCACAGTTCCCAGAGTGATCACCATGATGACTAAAGGCCAATCAGAGTGCAGGGAGGTGATCTACCCTGAGAAGTGTAAAAGTATGCAGGCAAGGAAAAAGCACAAAGAGAAAACACTGAAAGAAAATCCTGATATTCTTTATGCAGACTATATTCAACTGAACGGGAAAAGAATACAAAATTAATTAATTTTTTACATTGCACTGATGGAAATCAGCCATCTGTGATCAATTTAAGCATGTTTTTAAAGAAGGAATTGGCAGAGGTGGGAGATTAACTGTGTGTGAAGATGAAATGCTGGACACAGACAACCCCATTCTCACCATAACATATTACACTAAAGGCACTATTCTTCTGCAAGGCAATGTGGAAAGCTTGAACTCATTTGAGGAAATTTTTACTATGCTGAAAGCCAGAGTAGACAAGGAGAGAGACAAGACCCCTGCAAACTGCTCCGACTCTGAGGAGGAGAGTGTAGAAAAACCCCCAACATCACCGTCTGAGCGTCAGCTGAGAGACAGTCTGGCCCTGCTGGAACTGGACTTTACTGAGTTTAGAGAACACATTCAAAACAGACAGTCAGACACACACAACACAAACATCTGCATCCAACAGCTCAAAGATGAACTCCAGCAGCTGAAGAAAGAGAGCAGCTCCTCCATCACTAAACTCACAATAGCTCTCAAAGAACTTAAAGACGAAAATCACACTCTCCGTGCACAGATTTACAAATTAACAGAAGACACAGAGAGTAGCGAAAAAAAACCTCTCCAATAAGTTTAAAGAGCTAAGAGATCAACAGGAGAATAGCAGAGATAGTACACCTCACTGCAGAACTACAACGCCTGTAACCCCCAAAAACGACACATAACGGGGTCAATGACATGACATGTATTTTTTGTGTCCAAATTCATTATTTTCCTAAAAAGAATTTGAATAAATACATGTCATATATCAAATGGATCTACAATATCTCCTTTATAAGAAACACTTTTCATTTTATTGAAATTCAATAGATTTTTTGAGTTTGAAAGTCCAAAAATGTCAGGTAGTGCGAC